>CAUYON010083511.1:0-75721 GCA_963573935.1 Arctocebus calabarensis
TCAACAAATGGGGGCTGGCTAGAGGGACCAATCAGGTCATGTGTCTGGGCCTCCAACTTTACTATGCATCAGGTTTCTCTGTTTTCTTCCACACAGAGGACGCTCAGCTATGGTCTTTATCATTTTTTGGTTTTCTGAGACTCACTCTGTCACCCAGGCCTGAGTGCAGTGGTGTCATCATAACCACTAAGCTCACCTGTGCTATAATTGGGTTTTAGCCTTCATATGAAAGCTATAAATTAGCTTCATATTAGCATTTCTTAAGATTGAATTAGATTTCCTTTTTTTTTGTTTTACGAAGCATGTATTCCTTTTGATATCTACAAAATGGCAAACCAAGATTGTTATTCAATGAACAAATGCAGCAGGTTATTACTCAGGCCATTTCATTTCTACTTGTGAAACGGGAAGGAAAAAAGTGCATATAGCCCTCAAATATTTTATCAGTAGTTCCATTTTACCTTTAAATAATAATTCTATATTTCTTTGTTCTTGCTGATGTGAATTCTTTATGTAATATATAAGAACAAAATACATTTATTATCTATTTGTATTGGCAAAATTTTAAGAACAGAATTAATTTGAAATTTCTTCCAACACAAATTTTGAACCAATGCTCCTCATATATCTATAGGATAAATACGTGACTATAATACCTCATTCATTTCTAGGAGTTGTTTAATTCATAAGAAAAATAAACTGCAACAGTTTTAACAGCTGAAGGGAAAATATTATTTATAGATATTTAATAAAAATATAACAATAAAAATAAGATAACGTAGATCAAGATTAATGTTTAGGGAAGGAATGTCTGAGTTAATCATAAGAGAATCCCAGTTACCCTTCCCTTCTCCCTAATGAAGCAGATTGTCTTTGTTGGAAATATAATGGTTAAGTACTATTACTATACCTTAATCTCCACTCTGTTTTTCACTTTATTCTGCTTAGTTTATTAGTTTCTTGCACCGTGTAGCTTGCAAATTAACTGACTTAAAGGCAGAAATGCAATGCCATTTTCACTCCTTCCCACCTGTTGTTTTTCTCAGGGAACTCGTTCTCCCAAATCCTGGCTGCCTTTCCTGACTCCAAGTTCAATTTTTAGCTCTTTAACTGTGTAATATTGCCACAAGCTTTATTGGCTTCTCCTCTCTTCTCTGCCACCCTCTGTTTGTCTTCTCAGCTACCCTTGAGCCTCACCACATGCCCAAAGTAGGCAGAGGCACAAAGAAGAAAAACACAGCACAGAATGCTGAGCTCACCAGGATCAACTCTCACTCTCCCAGGGATCTTGGCTTCTCAGGTTGTGGATGCTTTGGCAGCATTCTGAAGCCTTCAAACAGACTTTTGTTCTGGGGATAATTTATCCAGCTTTTCTGGGATAACTTTATCTGCTTAGAGCTAGTACCTAGACAGAGAAGGTAGACTTCCTGAATTGCAATTTAAAATTAATCCTTTTAACTGTACAGACTTTGCTCACATACCAGATTTTTCTTATTAGTATTCTTTTTTTTTATAATATTTTATTTTATTTTCTTGAATCATAGCTGTGTACATTAGTTCAACCATCGGGTACAGTGCAGATTTTTCATGCAACATGTGAATGGGAGTATCTGCTCACCCTGGCATTTTTGGATATATTTTGAAGATGTAGTCAACGAGATTTGCTCCCATAAAGAAAGTGGAGTATGCAAGAGAGAAGCCAAAGATGACATTAACATGTTTGATCTCAGCAACTGCAAACTTGGTGCGGCATCACTGCAAGGGGCCAGGCTGAGGGAAGAGCTCTTTGTGGGAGGATACTGTGCAGGAGAGTATTTATGAGTCTGAGTATCAGAAGACAAATATGGTTGGAGATACGAATTTAGGAATAAATTGATTCAGTCTTAGTGTGTAAAATGAAATTCCATATTCAGTCCAATATAAATATATTCCAGGTACATGTAATCAAAAATAGAAACAAAGATTGTGAGATTCCTTTCCCCGAAGCCCTCTCAAAAGATGGCTGTTTTTTAATCCTGCCACCTTTGTATAACTCTAGGACTAAACATAGAGTAGGATGTTCCATGTTGCTCCTTTTGCTTTTAGTCAGTTTCTTCTTCCTTTAAAACATGCAACACAGCCTGAGGAAGAGAATTTTGCTACAATAAAAAGTTAGAGGAGATCACTAGGATATGCCAACGAAACATTTTTACAGAAAATTTGTGTTACTATTGTATCCTTGCTTTGTCCTGGGTATTCCTTTATTATACAATATCAGTGTAGAGTTTTGAGTTCTACTGGCTTACAGCTCAAAACCAAGTTATCAGACCAACATTGAGCATGCAATAAATGCAGGCTCCTATCAAGTGACCCCTAGTGTTACCTTCCTTCACTTTACAATGAATTTTGACCCTGGCTCCCTGTTATTCTCTGAAATCCTATTTTTTCTTAATTTTTGGTGATTTTTAACATACAACGTAGACTATTTTTCCTGTACTCTGGTCCTTGAGTTCCATGGAATATTCTCTTCCATTGTTCTTATCATTAACCCTATCAAAGTCATGTAATTTCTAATGCCTCCATAATCTCAGATTTAAGCTTCCCCCACCTGACCAAAATCTCTTATCTTCTGTGTTTTCCACTCATTACCTTTAGTATTGTTTTGCCCAACTCACGGGATCCCCCACATAAATCACCTGGAGATCAAGTCTGATGCAAGAGCAAGAGGTTGTTTATTTACAAGCTTGAGCCAAGGCTTCCCAGTCTAGGAATAGCAGGAGAACAGAGAAGCCCCTGACCTCGAAAAGGAGGGGGGATTTAAGGGTACAGAAAGGAAAAAGGGAGGGGGTGTGAGGTGAGCCACTGGGGTGAGCTAACAGGGGGTCCAGGAGACTGAGCAGTATTCCTCCTTGGTGGATTGGTCTGGGAGGGAGTTGCTATCACTCTGGGTATGAGAGGGTGTGACTATTGCTTGGGGCAGATGCAAGGATGAGGGGCGGGGGAGGGAGTAGGTTACCTTCCCTGTGCAGCTAAAAAATGAAGGCTGAGGAACAAGATGGAGTTAGTTTTAACAAAATGGAGTCAGCTTGGTCCTTACTATACCTCTATTCCACAATTATTTCATCCTGCAGTCTCATGTTTCCAACAAGTTTTTAGGTCCCTTCTCCTCAATATGTTCTTTCTTTTTTCAGTATGTGCAGAAAACGTTCACAATAGCAGGTCAGAAAGTGCTTACTCTGAAAAAGGCCTTCTTATAAGCTTGAACCATGGCTGGGCTGGTATATGGGTACCTAGATTTTGAGGTTTCAGAGAAAAGAAGGGTACCGTGTTTTACCTAAGATCCTGGCTGGCACATAATAGTCACACATGCACAAGAAATCAAGATATGAAAGGATTACCCAAGAATTTCATGATAAATAATACACATCCAGGGTAGTGAGGGTAGAATTACAGCATGGACTAAAGAATAGCTGATCCTGGTGGCACGCGTAGCTCAGTGGGTAGAGTGCCGGCCTCATACACTGAGGATGCTGGGTTGTAAGCTCGAGCCAGCCCGAGCCAGCTAAAGCAATAAGGACAACTGCAACAACAAAAAAAAATAGCTGGGCATTGTGGTGGGCACCTGTAATCCCAGCTACTTGGTAGGCTGAGATAAGAGAATTGCTTAAACCCAAGTGTTTGAGGTTGCTGTGAGCAGTGATGCTATAGTACTATACCGAGGGTGACAAAATGAGACTGTCTCAAAAAAAAAAAAAAAAAAAAAAGACAAAGATTGAGAAATGTATTCTTTATTTTCCATACTATTTAGTTTACATTACATATAAATTATCATCATGTTATTTTTGCACAAATCTAGATAGGAAATGAAATGAGTTTGGCCATATGTGATAATTATAGCTTAAAGTGGGAGCTAAAATATGGGTACACAGAGGCACAAAAAGACATTAAGGACATTGCAAACTAAGAATGGAGGGGAAGAGAGAGATGAAGGATGAAAACTTACCTATCAGGGACAGTGAACACTCTCCTAGCAGCATGTACGTTGAAAGCCCTGACTTGAGCATTAAGCAGTGAATCCATGTAACAAAGACCTTTGTGGCTCCTTCATATTTTGAAATTTAAAAAGGTAAAAAGCAATAAAATAAAAGTGAACTACCTTAATATATATTGTTTAATAATCAATTATATATGTCTATGAACGTCAAATACATGTATTTCATGTATATCATAAAATTCATAACTTCAATTTTTACCCATTCTTTTTCTCAGATGCCAAATATTATGATAAGAACTCTCACGTGCATTGAGAATAGTTCATAAGACAATCACTAAATAAAAACAAGTAAAACTCACTTGAGAAATAGAGTTTAAGAAAATAGCCATCATGCAGAAATACTTGCGTCTTGCCCTTTCTCACTGGTTTATAATGAAAGAGGGGCAGCAATTGTGGTGAGAAAACTGGAGATAATTTACATCCTCTAGCCCAATGTGGGCAAATGTCAACATTCAAGACCAGGCTTCAGTCAATAGCACAACTTTGCCAGATAAATGTTATAGGACAACATCCTTTATTTATCTGTGTAGAGACTGATTTAGTTTTTATTTTTCTTAGAAGGTGCTGAAACTATCATTTTTATTTAGCATTTGATATTGGGTGCCCTTTCATATATACCAATGTAAGGCTTTTTCCAAGTCTTTCTCCTTTCTCCTCAAAACGGATTTGTTTGCAATACGTTAACCGACTGCCCAATTTCAGTTTTTTTCTTTATGGATGTGTCCCTGAGACTGCATGACAGATCTGTTGAAATTGAGCCAATGTAGCTCAGATGATCACACACAGGGTGGTCTGTCTGCAGCTTTTACTTTCCAAACATCCGTGACTATGTGAAATTGTTTTGTGTTGTGCTAGGAGTACCTTCTGCCCAAATGCCTGCGGCTTCCCTATTTCGTCTCATCCCTCAACAGCTGTTTGGAATTCTCTCCTACAGTCATTGCCACCCTTACTTATGAGAAAAATCCCCACTGAGATTCTTTCTTCTAATCCTGATTGCTAAGTGATTCAACTGAAGAGCAAGGACCTTATCTTTTTTATCTTTGTATTCTGGGCTTCTTATAAAATTACAGCATTTTGTACAAAAAGAAATGCACAACAATGCTTGGTATGTTTAAACAGATTTTCTATTTTGAGTATGAATGAGAGAGAGCAATCATTTTCCTTCCAAACTTCTTTTATGTCCCTAGAAATATTCTGGTGAGAGAAAAAAAGGTGATTCAGGATTCTTTGATATTTAAGAGGCTAATTTATTCCATGTGCATGTCATGGCCACCTGCTTAATCTCTAAACAGTTGGTAGATTTTAAACACAAACTATAGTAGCAGAAAAGCACATACTAATTCTTGGAAATAGTAAGGTCTACTTAAAAAATCTTTGAAATTAGAAAACCCATATTTTGAACCATACCTTGATAGCAAGTTGGGCTGGAACTTTTCCTGATGTACACTATGATAATAACATTAGTGTACCCTATAAAATATAGAATTTAAACACATAAACTCATCCTCAAATTCCCTGTGCCTGCTCCTCCTTGAACAATAGCTCCCCTTATTCTAATTGGTTTGTTTTTTCATAAATGTCACTTCTGGAGATTCCCTTAAACCTTATAAAATCATCATGCTTTCTGGTTTCAACTTCCTTATCATCTATTTAGAGCAGTTTGGACGTACTTGTCCCTCATGTGAAAATTAATGATCAGGCACACTCTGAAATTTTCTTGGCTTCTGATCCTTTAGATTAACACAACAAAAATTTGTTTTTCATAAAAGTTCTCTCACTCTGTTTGCAAAGCTACTCTCCACTTTGTTCCAAGGGGAAAGAAGAAGAAGAAGAAGAAGAAGAGGAGGAGGAGGAGGAGGAGGAGGAGGAGGAGGAGGAGGAGGAGGGATGAGAGGGAATGAATGGGAAGAAAATCCTATAGTCAGACTAATTTTATATAAACAATAGGAAATTTGTTCATGATGTCACTACCACTTATGGATAAAGTTTTGCTTCTCAGGCTTGGCTCTCGTAGTACAGTGGTTATGGCACCAGCCACATACACTCAAAGCTGGCCGATTCAAACCCAGCCTAGGCCAACTGAACAACAATGACAACTGCAACAAAAACAAACAAACAAACAAAAAATAGTTGGGCATTGTGACAGGTGCCTGAAGTACCAGCTACTCCGGAGGCTGAGGCACGAGAATCCCTAAGCCCAAGAGTTTGAGGTTGTAGTGAGGTGTGATGCCATGGCACTCTACCAAGGGGGACATAGTGAGACTATGTCTCAAAAAAAAAAAATTTTGAAAGTTCCTGGTTTTCTTAGGAGGAAGGCTCAAACAGAACAGATCCTTTACAATAGCTTATTCTGTTATAGTGTAGTATGTTGTAGAATAGTAAGAAAACCTTCACAAAGGGTATCTTCCAGATATCAAATGACTGATACTTTACTAATGATTTCACTTTTCTCTGGCTTTGAGGACTGATTTATGTATCGTTGTGATAAGAGGTAGGAAATCTGCTTTGAAACGTTCCATCAAGAAAGCATTTAAGCACAAATATACGTTTGAGTATAGGTTTGCCCACAGAATAACTCTATAATCCTCAGGAACGTACTCAACTTCTCCCTAACTTCCTAATAAAATAATAGTAATTTTTGCATTATACAAGTTAAATGGAGAATAATGTATACAAATGTTTTGTAATTCCTGGCATGTCATAAATACTCAAAAAATACCTACCTGTGTTCTTAGTTTATGAGGTAAAATAGCGACTATCTAAAGTAAGGAATGCAGATGTGTGACCCTTTGGATAATATCTGAGTAACTTTCCTCATGCAGAATAATCATATTTCTGGGTAGATCTTGATGATCTCAACATTTAGAATGTGCTCACATTAGTCATTGAGATCATTTACTTACTATCATTAGTAAATAAAGATAGCCCATACATCCAAGGAACATAAAAAGAGGTAAGAATAGAAAATTCAATGGCACTTCACTTGATTTCTAGCAAGATGTTTCTATGTTTTTAAAATGAGTGGGCACTATGGTGGCACTAAAAAGACAGAAAAATAAAGTTAAGAATAGATATTTTTTCTGTCTATCCTATAATAGTCTAATATATATATATATAATACACTAAAGTATTGGAATGTATTATAATAATAATATGATGTAGGGAAAGATTACAAATGTGCAATAGTAAAGTGAGAAAAGTAGACTTTAAAATGTTGGACATGCTTCAAACACAGAGGTTGAGAAACTTTCCTGGAGAAAGGGAAGTTACTACTGGATCTCAAAAATGAGTTATAATTAGCTAGAAAGGAATGTGGGATGGGCATGCTAGAGACATAAAACAGAATTTACAAATATCTGTGTTTAGGCAGAGTATGATATGTTTTAAAAACTCAAAGATAGCCTGTACCCCTGAAACAAAGAAAACAAAAATATTAAGAGTGTGAGGTTGGAAAGCATTAGTAGAGGTCAAGACCTTGCAAAGGTTTAGGTCTTCTCACAAGCAATACAGAGAATTTTAAAAGATCTTATAAAGAGAATAGCATGATCAGGTTATATTAAAGGGGAGAATAAGTTTGAAAAAGTCAAGCAAAAAGTTACAAGTAGATTACATGGGAAGCTATATAAGTAAAGAACATGAATAGCAATGGTAGCATATACAAGAACAATAGCGGTTAACAGCTAGATTAGATTTTCTGTCTTTTTGCTTTGGTGTGACTTACTGAATGGATATTAACTAAGCATTTAATCAGAAGTGATGTGACCCACTTCTAAGCGTAACTCATAAAAAATTCAACATGTACTCCTCCATAGTCTCCCCCATTTTTGGCCTAATGAAGATGCAATAAAGTTACAGCAAAATGGAGAGTCACATGATAAAACTAGACTGCAACCCAGAACCACTATATTGGAGGTAGCATCAGTCAACCAGCCATACACAACTTTGAAATATTTTCTGAATGCATTATTATTTTAGTTGATTATTGCGATCTATTATATTTTAGGGAATTATTTGTTACTTCCATCCAAGTGCTATGAATAACACTAAACCTGGTAAATAGAATAGACTAAATAATTGCTTGCAATAATTGATTGCATGTGTTGAGTGGTCAAAAACTGAATACAATATGGTGAGGGCTCTGAAACCAGATTACTTTGGTTCTTAGATCATCTCAACAATTTCTTAGTTATTCAAGAATGAGAAAGTTACAAAAACTTTCTAAATCACTTTCAGTATTATTGAAATTGCAATTAAAATACCCACATTTTACAGTAACTAAAGGGAACATGTAACAGTACATAAATAAATTACAAAGAATATGTCAAGTACACAAAAGGTATAATTTATAAACTCCTATTATCACTTTTATAAAAATACTAAGGATTAAGTTTTATATATATATATATACACACACACACACATTTTTTGGCAGTTGCAACTAAGAATTAATACAATATATTGATACACTAGATATTGTTAACAGAGTCACACTGAAGGGGAATTTGATTAAAAACAAATGTCATCAGGATATCAAATAGGCAATTGGATATAGGCATGTGACACTCAAGAGAGGTGTGGGATAGAGATATAAACTTGAAAACATTCGGAAACACCTGATCATTAAAGGCAAGTATATAATTGAGTGTATCTAAAAGTACAGGAGAGGAAAAGTAGAGAATCAAGTCCAAGGCTGATTATGAGGAATAAAAAAGAATATTGAGAGGATTAAGGAGGACTACCTTGAAAGTGATATAGGATTCCCTCACTCAGAGTTGGACAGGGACCCCCATTCTCTAAGCACAGTTAAGCACAGAAATCAGACCCCCATTTTCTAGGCACAAATAGGCTGCTCTTTCCGAGCCACACCCTCTGAGCTTTAGCAGGATCAAAGCAGCCTGATAGGTTTTATGTAATTCCTCCTTGAGTAGGGAGCACACACCATAATCTTTTCTCAGAGGCAAAAATTGGAAAGATCTAATACTGTATACAAATGACCCATGGGGGGTCTTACCTTTTGCCAGAAGCTCTGGTGTTTTCTCATTCATTCTATATTTCTTTCTAATAGTATCCTATCTCACCACTGATCTGTGGTTTGTGGATTCCTTCTTTGAATCCCCCAGACCAAGAATCTAATGAAGACAGAAATGTCAGTAACATGATTTGGGGGCTCATCAGGGATTGAAGATTATGTGGTAAGCAGTATTAAAGATCTGTGGCTAAACAATGGGGTCACTTAATTCTATCCTGTTTTTCCCTATAATCATAAAGATGGAGACTAATAATTCAGATGCCCATCAGCCCCTAAAAGCACATAGTGCAACTGCGGACTTCCAATTCAGGGTGAGAGCCTGTTGGGGAACAAATTTTCTAATTCCCCTTGGCTACAAAACAAAGGAGCCAAAGGGAATGTTAGAAGGCTTCTGAACCTATTCTGTATTCACACCTTTTCTCTGATTGATAACTGAACAAATAGAAGTATTGCCCAGAGGTCCTGGGGACCCCAGAAATGGTTCTGACACCACGGCACTGGTAGGCCTTCTGAAAAACATGCTCTCCCAGCTCTTTTACTATCCATTATTGTCTTCCTGGGTCCCAAACTTCTACTTCTCTCTACAGAGCCCTGCTCTCTCCTTGTAGTTTACGTGCTTTGTTTTAATGTTGGTAAAGGATTGTTTTATATATTTAGTTAAGTATGTATTAGATCTCTGGTATTTTTTAGATGTTATAAGCATGTTTCAAAATAGTACTTTTCATTGCCTTTCACTGAAATTAAACTGCATTCATTTAATTTCAGTTAAATTCTGCATGTTTGAGAAAAAAAGCTGAACTATGTCAACAGTTAGAGGCGAAGAAGTTGGCTCCAACAATAGGGCAAAATGACTCCACAACATGGTTTCTCTGGGCAACCAGGAACCTATGAAAGGAAGCTCAGGGCAACCCCTCAAGACAAGAATGGTCCTAAACCCTAGGCTACATTTCAGTCTTTTCTTTAGAAGAAGAAATAAAAGGAAAGAAAGAAAACCTTTTAAAACTAAGAAAGTAAAAGAAAATGATACTAGGTATTTGATATTTTCTGGTCTATTGGTATAAATGAAAAGATTCAAAACCATTCCAGTTTTCTATCAGACTTTAGCTAGTTGTAACTAATTCTAATGCAAACATTTAAAAATGTCTCTCAATGTTGATTTATTTTCTGAGTTTAATTATTGTTGCCTATTACCTTTTGGGGAAGAGAGGACAGAAAACATGGCATTTAAGACCTGGTCATAATAAAAAACCTATTTTCTTTTGTTACTGGGAATTTAGAAAACACTTCTAAAAATTATAAAGGGTTACACATGTACACATGTGAGCAATGCACAACTCTTTTCTACAGGGCAGGGCTCATCCCCACTTTGATTGACAGGTATATACTCAATGGCAGGTGCAGAAAGGGGCAGAACTTGCATCAGGTGGGACGAGGCTCACAGGTACCTGATTTCTTGTGCTGCTGTCAAGTAATAAGCACAGGAGAGCCCATAGGTACAAAGCACTACACTGGTAATTGTGACTAAATCTAAATGAGCACAGGGGCTGGAGAGGCCAGTCAGGGATTATTCCCCAAGTATTGAAAGGATGCTTCCTTTTGTTTGGCTGAAAGATTTCCTGGAATGGTCAGAGCACACTTTGACAACCCAGGAACACAGAGGGTTTGACTAATTAAGATGTTGGACATTTGTGCTTTCTCACAGATGGGTAATGTTCTCTCTCTATGAGGACACCCAGGTAACATGTTCTCTCATTGAGAGAACTTTATCAGGTGCGAACACTAAGGCCTCTGGATACCTGATTTTTCAGCCTATACTGCTGGAACACACCTCTGGGCTGTATTCTAAATTGTTGGGACATACTTGTTCCCCAGATAATGAAGAAGAAATATATGATTTTCTTCTGTTCCCAATCCTGGCCTTAGTATCAATTGTCCAATGCTGAACAATAACCCCACCAAAGGATACTGTAAATTATGGTAAATAGGAGGGGAAATAGTCTGAATTACCTATGTACAAGCTTTCTTTTTTCTCTGAGACAACCCCCAACTGTGTAAAACCTGGAAGATAGACTCAGCTCTCCTTGCTCTAGGAACTTCCTTGAATGGCCAGGGATTCTTGAGAGAGAAGCAGTCACTGCCTACTTCAAACTTGCCATCTACTTCCCCCACACCTTTCTCCATGCCTTTAGAAAACCTCAAGAAGAAGTCTCCTCCAAGAGTTCCTTCTAGTCCTTTTGGGACCTCCAAAACACAAGTATATCCTTCTCTGTGTCCCTTGGTGACACTGCAGGTGGTGAAAGAGGAAATGGTGTGAGTAATTCATTCTGTTTTCTCTGGCAGATTTAAAATGAATTAAGGTTGCTTTAGGAAAATTTTCTGATGACCCAGATAAGTATACAGATGTTCTCCAAGAAAAGGACAAAGCTTTGACCTCTCTTGGAAAGATGTAATGCTACTACTACATGGAACTTTAACTTTAAATGAGAAAAATGAATTCTTGGATGAAGCTGGAAAGTGGGGTAATTTTTGGTTCATGTCCAATACTGATGGCAGTATGTCCTCTGAAGAAAGGGACAGATATCTGATAGAAAGACAGGCAGTTTTCTTTAAGGATCCCGAATGAGCCTTGAGAAACAAGGTGACTGATGGTGTAAACATTTTCTAACATGTACTTTAGAAGATTTATGTCAATCCAAGAAAAAGTCTATGAATTATTCTAAGTTGTCTACTCTTTACCAAGAGCAAAACAAGAGTCCCTTAGGCTTTCTCTCTAATAAAATCCTGTCTTACCACTAATCTGCAGTCTGTGTGTTCATTCTTTAACTCTCCAAGACCAAGGACCTACTAAAGAAAAATTTTGGTAACACAATCAGACTGAGGAAATAGGCCAGAAAGACAGGCAGAGCTCTTGTCACAGAAGCCAAGGAAAGAGCCATGTTTCAAAAAAAAAGAAAAGTTCATGACATTAAATTTTGTTCAGAGGTTAAATAAGGTGAATTTCTCAATATCAGATCACAGTCTTGATTTAAACTTTGGTTGTTAGGGCTAAATATTTCCTTTCCAGATCTTTTCTTTAACCCAAGAGTCATTCAATTTTATTTTATTTTATTTCTGATAGATATATAGTGTTGTGATAGTTATGTTTTAATTTTTCTCTCAGTGATAATATTCTTGATGTCATGATGTTGTTTTTTAGGATTTTACTTAAAGTTACCTTGATGTATCACTGTAATCCAATTTTTGTTTAATGTTGTCAAGTTATAAGTCTGCTCAATAAGAACATGTATACTCTGTTGTTGGTATAAAATATACCTATTAATTCTTGGTAATTAATCAATTATTAACATTTTCAAAAACTTCATTAGTATTTTTGTCTCACAAACCCCTCATTATTTGAAAAGCATGTGATAAAACCTCCAACTGCATTTGATGAAGTATATTGCTTTTTTCTGTATATGTTCAGAATTTTATTGAGATCTCTCTTTTGCCACTCTCCCTTACCATATAAAAGACCTCTTTTTCCTTGATGATTTTTTTTTTCTTCTTGAAGCCTATTTTTGTTACCCGGGTAACACCCTGTGGGGGTGGGTGGGTAAGACTGGAATACAGCTCAGTTCTGAGAGCTCTCACGTGGTCCCATCTGGTAGCACTCCACACTCATTTATCCTTAGTGGGGAATTTTGTGTAGCTGGGATTTCCTGTTCTTCCAGTCCAGCTGTTGCCTTTAGCTGTATTACCCCATGATCACAGGCTCAGGAACAGTGATCAAGGGCAAGCTCAGCATTATGCTTTTAATTAAAGGATCCTCAGGAAAGTAGTGTTAGCTTTTCCCACTGAACCCAGCTTCCAGAAGGCTGGAAATTCTATTGTTCTGCCTTTCAGCTATAACAGACTGGGACATGAGAGACTTGATGCAATGTCAAGGTCAAAATCTTGGGCAAAAAATAAAAAGATTCTTCTTTAACCATTATCCCTCTAACCCCTCCACTGTTCAGAGCTGCCATTTTTTACCTTTTGGAGATGCAGTTTCTTTTCACTATGAATTTTTTCAAAAAATTTCATATGAGTATCTCATTTCTGTCAATCTCCCTCCTCTGGCATCTCTAGGGTTACAACTGAGAGACAGATTCAACAGCCCACATTAGTTTGTCATCTTATTAGGAACCAGAAGTCAATTTTGATATACTGTGGAAATCTAATTCTTCAAACTGACAAAATTGATATTTAAATCAGGCTATTGTAATAATCCTCAAGCAGATTGCTTTGCAAGTGTCTAAAAATCTTATAAATAACCTTTTCTAACAAGCAGTCTGCTGTATATCATACAAAATGAAAAAGTAAGGGTATGTGCTTTAAAAAGTGCATAATTTAAACTTTTGCTCTGGTGAAATGTGCACAAATACGAGGCTAAAATTCACATGTTGGCAGGGGCTGGGGTTACTATAAGGCCTCAAAACACTGATACACACTTTACTGATACTGTTTCCAATCCATTGTCTTATAACCAAAACAAATAATCAAGCAAATAAAAGCACCCCAAAAGAATGGAAGATAGCAAAAACCTAAAAGAAACCAACGTAGCTACAAAGATTGTTCTCTAAACCCAGTTTTTAAAGAGATGTATGTAAGATAGTAGTTGTCTTATATACCCAAGAACAAATTAAATTACAGCATGGTTTTTGAAAACAATTTTAGAGAAATCTGAACAGAGAAGACAGAATGGTATAGTAAATGCTAAAATACCTTGTGCGAAGCACATCTATGAAAATAGGAAAAACAATAACTAGAAAATTTAGGACCATTGCTGAGGCAGATGGCATCTCAAATGATAGAGATAGAGTAAAAGTAGTCATTTTCAATTTTCTTTTTATATTTTCTATCAAAGTTGCTCTTTTTAAATTGAGAAGATTAAACATGGAAAAAATGAAATGCCCAAGTGTGTGAAGAGATAGTTACATTAAAGGAAGTCATTACTCTAGAGTAGAGAAATATCAATTCAAAGCATGAGTACCAACACCAACAACAAACAATTGCACCCCTACTCTGGGTAGCTCAACCAACACTATAGCCCTTGTAAATTAGAAAGAGCTTTCACAATAGGGAAGACTGGTCCAATGGAGAAATCATGGCTGCTCATAACTAGGATAACCCAGAAATGAAAGCATTGAAGTGGCAGCGGGGAAATGTCCTGCCAAACACCATAGCAGCAAACTGTTTAATTTTTTTTAAGTCAATTGCGAACTCAGTAAACATATTGCTGAATATCAGTCACAATTTCATTTTATGTTAGGGGTTGCAAATAAATGGACCACTATCAATAAAATCAGTGAAGTTCCCTGTGTGTCAGACTAAAGAATACAACTATGTCCCTAACGTAAAATATTTCACAATTAAAGGAGGCAGGTAAAAATTAGATATTTATACAGCAGAGAGATAGATAATACACATTTGTATTTTTGGCACACAGTTTAAACATTATGGGCACAATGAGGAGATACAAAATAATTTTCAGTTAAGAGTTGTTTGGAAAGATAACTGTATGCGAATGTTTGCTTAAATATCACTTTCAGATCATCCTGTAAGAGAATTTCGTATTCAAGCTAATTTCCACAGAGGCCTTACAGGAATTTAACGGACCTTTGAGTTCAATTGTTCTTTTTAAATATATAATCAATTCCTAATTATTTTGGATCAATTTACTAGATTGTAGATTAACTGTGATTAAAGAATACATTGGTTCTGTACACAGCTGGATTCTCGATTCTTTTCATTCTGTAGGTTTTCCCTTGAATGCTAAGAATGCCCAAATCAATATCTCTAAGCCTCGACTCTTCTAAATTCTGGATTGGCAACTTTAGTCTACCTTTTCTACTGGAATCACAATAGGTTCCTCAGAATTTAAGATTGTTCAAATTGAAATTATCTACTCTGAAACCTGCTGATCACTTTTAAGTGATTTTGTCTCTGAAAATGAATTACATTGCTGTCCAACTTGGCTAAAAAAAATCTCAAAAATTATTTTGAGATCTCTCTTTTGTTAACTAAAAGTGCTCTACAAGTTTTATTAACTACACATCTACTATTGTTGTAGGTTGTAGGAGATATTTATTTGTAAATATTATAATATACCCTTAGCAGGTATTATTTTTGCATAATGTAAACATTTCCTGTAAATAGTTCACCTCACAGGAGACTATTTTATTGTTTTCAGTATAAGTAAATATATCATTATAATATGCATGATTTGCATTTGAGTAAAAGTTTTAAAGTATATGCTACATCTATGCACATAATAAGAGCTAATATTCATATGAAAAAGTGATTCATAGCATATTGTATTATACTATTAAAATAATTGCAATGACTCATTGCATTCAATAGTTTGAAAATACTATAAACTTAAAATATCTGATAAAGTTAATCATTTTTAGCTACATATAATAGGCTACTCTGATAAGTATCTTTTACAAAGAAATTACTTTGGTTTAAAAGGTGAAAGGTAGACTTTCTTCAATTGGATTAATTTGAGTTCTCTATAGATCCTGGATATCAAGTCTTTGTCTGATTCAAAATCTGCACTCCACTGTTTTTTTAATCAGCCATTAAATCTCAAAGCATTAGTCTATTCACTTCATGATGTTATAGAATCAGAATCAGTGTCCTCCAAAATCTTAATAAAAACAGAAGCAAAGTGTTTTCTAACATTTCTCATGTCTCATAATGATTTTGTTTCACAGATGGACATTGGCTCTCTTTCTTCATAAAGCTTAACTTATTTTGACTTACTACATCCTTGTGTATCCATTGACTTTGATTTTTATTTTTTAAACTTTGAAGTGGGAAATGAGAAAATTTTTTCTATTTTCCTGCTAAGCTCTAGAACCTTTCCACAGGCTCTGAACTATCCCATCTCCAGGCTCCACAGCCTCCTCTCACCTTGAAGCGCTGACATATCAGGTTAGGGTATATGTAAAAGAGTTCTGCGGGAGGACCCCTCTATTTACTCTCAAAGCAGTCTTTTTCTGTGCCTTCTATGAATTCCGTGGTGTTATCATCATCTGAACAGCAATTTACTTTAAAATACCATAGTTTCTTTTATGTTTGCTTAGTATTCCATGGTATACATATACCACAATTTGTTTACACATTCATGGGTTGATGGGCATTTAGGCTGCTTCCATGACTTGGCTATTGTGAATTGGGCTGCAATAAACATTCTGGCGCAAATATCTTTGTTGTAAAATTATTTTTGTTCATCTGGGTAAGTACTTAGCAATTATATTGCAGGATCAAATAGTAGGTCAACGTTTAGTTCCTTGAGATTTCGCCATACTTCTTTCTAAAAAGGCTGTACTAGTTTGCAGTCCCACCAGCAATATAGAAGTATTCCTTTATATCTTTTATGTTTACCTGGATGGAGCTGGAACATATTCTTCTCAGTGAAGTGTCTCAAGAATGGGGAAAAGAGTTTCCAATGTACTCAATACCCTTACATAACCAACATACAAACGTCTATACATTCACATGAATGATAAAATATAAAGATAGTCCAAAAGAAAGCAAGGAGAAGGAGGAAGAGGGGAGGGGAGAGGACAGGGCAAGAGGAGGGAGAGTATTTGGCAGAATCTCACCTCATGTACACAATGCAATGGTACATTTCAAAATAACTAAGAGTATATTATAAATGTCATATCACAAAAATAAGTGAGGTGATGGTTATGTTAGTTAGTTTGATTTAAGCATTCACATTGTATATCAAATCCTCACATTGTATCCTATAAATATATACAGTTATGAATTAATAAAAATTAAGTAAAAATGGATAAAAAATAAAATACCATAGTTCTAATAATATGGTATGGGTAGATATAAGTTAACTATAAAGTAGAGTGTGGTCTGTTACCATTTGGAGTTCTATAATCAAAATTCATAATTCAGGGTGGTTGTTTAAGATACAAAGTTTTAATCAATAATCAATATCTTTTCAGAGATGGTCTAACACTTAAATTATCACTCTGGAAAACTGTCACAGCAAAACTGTTTTTTGTTATATAGAATTTCACACAAATTTTTGACTAATTAGAAACATTGTATAGGTCCTCCCATGCTCTCAAGAGTAAAGATATGAATTATAAGCCCAGAAGTCTAACATGGTGTGGTGTTTCTAGAACTATGGATCTGCTGGGGCTGCAGCAGTAGGAAGACAGACTCAGCCACTGACTTCTTGGCTTCATTCAGTCTCATAGGAGAGGCAAATAAGTGTATCATCACGCAGTAAGTGCTCACAATAAGTTCTCCCAAGTAAAAAAAGAAAAAAAAATACAAGATATTAAGGGACACCTAAAGCTAACTGAACCAGGGAAGAAAAATTGACAAGAAAGTTGGCCTGAAAGGATGAGCTCTAAAGGATAAGCTGAGACCCCCCCCAAATAAGTCAGAGTTATCCAGTCAAAGAGAGTAGATAAGAACATATGTGTGTGCTTAGAAGAAAACAAGTGGCAGTATTGTTGCTTTGCACATATTATGTGTTTAACAAATAGTTGTCAGGTACATATGTGAAGATTTGGATCCAGCAGAGAGACTAGCAGATTAATGTCACCAGCAGATAATGCTATGATAGATGTGGTATCATGATGCTATGATAGATGTGGTATCATGAGAAGGACAAAAAAACTAACGTGTCTCCCAAGAACCTAGATTAGTTCCTGGCACATGGTAGCACTCAACAGCATTTGTTGAAAGAATCAGCATGCAGAGACTTAAAGGTTACATTAGGGGAGCTAACCTTTATTCTAAAAGCAGTGGAAAGTTTCTAAATGTTTAATCATGAGGATTATATAACCAAGTTTGCATTTTAGATCATTCTAAGTAAAGGTCAAAGAACTATGCAAGGCAAGATTATGGCAGAGAGGTTTCTTTGGAGGTTGTTAAAGGGATCGAGGAGATAGCCAATGGTGACTCAGCAAGGAATAGCAATGAGGAAGTAGGAAAGAGGACAGGTTTGATAGACTTGGAAGGCACAGAGTCATCATGACTTAGAGTTTTATTGGATGAGAGGGAAAGAAAAGCCCTGGATAATACCTACATTTTGTCACCTGTGCGATGGAACTGATGGTCTTCACATTCAGAGATAAGGAGTTTAAGAGGATGGACATATTTGGGCCAGGGTATAGCACTTACTATACTCTGGGTCTTGTTGACTCTGGGGTGTCTGTGAAGCACCTGGGTGAAAAGTGCAGCTCGTCAGAAGATATATAGATCTGAAGCTCCATAGAAATTTGTACCCAGATAGATTTCAGAATCATCTTTATAGGCAAGGAGATTAAAAACATATATATGCATATGTGTGTATACTTAATCTTATACCTTCCTATTAATAAAGCTCAAGAGACAATACTAGTCTTTATCATCTTAAGGTTTAAAATAAAGTCATTTTGTAAATGTCTATATTGACAACACTTTGAAACTCCAATTAATGAATCATAGGATGTCCTTGCTTCTCTAGGTTTCCTTTATCAGATATCTCCAAGGACGTCCAACCCAAACAGGTCTGTCACAGCCCTGCTTTCACAAAGTCAGATCAGTCCACCAACTTGGTGTTGTAGGATGTGGGTTCTGAAAATGAGTGGTCCAGCTGTCTGCTGCCATACTCTCTTAGCCCCAACAGGTGATCCTGGGACCCAGGATAAGAGAAATGCCATAGATTCTACTTTTCCTCTTCCTTATAGTAAAAGAGCTCTTAATGACTGTCCATGTCAATTCACATACACATGCATGTGGACATACACAGAGCTATTTCCCCCTAAATGCTCCTACAGTATATCCACAAGCTTTGTTTAGCTATCTACTACATCCCATCCAAATTACCTACAATATGGGCATGGTTTTCTAACTCCCTTAACTCTTTGGTAGTTACAGTTTAGAGTAGACTCTGTTGCCAGTGCAGACTGCTGATTTTTGTAGCAATGTTTATGATACCATCTAAAGTAAAGAAATCACTGGACTCCAAAGTCTTAAATAAGAACTTGAATCTTTCTTTAGATTTTCTTAGAAGAGGAATAGGTATCCCATAGTTCAGTCAAAATGTTATACCCCAAATCCTAAAACTTTGAAAATTTTCTCCTCTTTTCATGGTATTTGAAAGAATATATTTTTTCATTGTAGAAAATTTACCTGCCAACAAATTGTATCAATAATATTAAGTTAATCCAATTATCTCTTTCCTATTGTTCAAAAACTTCCTAAAGATAACAACCAAGTCTCTAAAGCTCATCCTGCTGAACACAATGAGCATAATTGATATTCAGTAAATATACAGATACTTCTAGACCGCAATCCAGGGCATCAAAGTAATTATCCTGTAACTAGAGAAATCAGAAATTCAATCACATTTTTTCAAAACTCAAGAGGGAGAATACAGGAGTGGAGAGAGGCGGGAAGAGAGTGAGGTGAGGGGTCATAGTGTTTGGCACACCTCTTGGGGAAGGAACATATCTATGAGAAGGACTTTGCTTGACAAACGCAATTAGTATAACCTGGATCTTTGTACCCTCAATGCATCTCCAACAACAACAAAAAAAAAACCTCAAGGATTTTCCAGGTAAAATAAAATATAACTTAAATGTTTCAAAGGCCTCAAACTGTAAATGTCCTTTTTTTCTGAACTTATATTCTGAGGACTTAGCCTAAAGAAATTATTAGGAATATGTACAAAGATGCACACAATTTTGGGTGTACATTTTCAAGATGAATAAGTAGGTAAAAAGATAGGTAGGTAGGTAGGTAGTGGTTTATTTAGAAAAATTAAACTATATTGTGCATATTGTTTTGTAAACTATAAAGTACCTCTATGTTATAGACACATTTCCATGTAAAAATACAGATTTTGATGAGTATCTTGTTTAATATATGCACAGTATTTAAGTAAAAGCATATGATTTATTTATTCAAGTGTATTTGCATGTGATTTACTTAAAAATTGGTGAACTGCGAATCTTCTAGTAATTTTCTAGCAAATAAGAATAGTTGTGATTTATATAGTACATTCATTGTATAATATATACAATACATTCATTTTAGTGTATATAATACATTATAGTATATAAAATACATTCATTTTCTAAAATTGAGATGATGGCTATGTTAGTCTATTTTATTTAAGCATTCCACATTGTATATCAAATCATCACATTGTACTCATAAATGTATACAGTGTAATTTTAATTAAAAATTAATATTAAAAAAGAAATACCTTCTGGGGGAAAAAAAGAATAAAATTTTTTAAGTTAGTACTAGAGTTAATTCTTGGACCTGGCATTCACCAGCTGAATGTCCTTAGTTAAGTTCCTTAGAAAGTATATACCCTGACCATTTCCCTAAATTGACTTAATTTTCATAGATGAGACACGTACTACATGTACATATCAGTACAGTAGACCAGTTCCTTATGTTGACTTCCTCTGTAGGTTGACCAGTTGGTCACAGTCCTTTGGGTGGTTAACATAGAGATTCTACTGTATAATCAGAGGAAATTTTCAAATTTAATATGTAATAAAAATTGCTTTACAGTAAGACTTGAGTATTGCTCATCCCACCCCCAACCCTGTTTCCAGTGGAGTGCCAAACTCAATAAATACTGAATAGTCACCACACAGTCTGGAAGGTGAGCAGGTGGGCCGGAGAAGGGTGCAAGGGGACCAAGAAGAGATGACAGTGAATGGACAGAATGGAACACCAAGGACCTACTCACTAACATCAGTGACTTCAACTGGCATTTCTTTTCTTAACATTTTTATGTTGACTTAATTTCAGACTTGCAGAAATGTCATACTTCCAGATACTCTTTACCCAGATTTACTACTAGTTAACACTTTACTGCATTTGCTTCCCACTTTATTTAAAAGGGATTCAGACACAGGGGTGGAATGAGTCTTTGTTGAAGTGTTCTGTTTTCTAAATTTTCCTCAAAACATTCTCCTGTGCTAGAAGTCCCCTTGCAGGCATCTTCCTCTTGCAGTGGCAGCTAGAGACTCCCTTCCCTTCTTTGCCCCGCCTGCTCCCTTTGCCAAGAACAAGAAGTGTTTGCTCTGAGATGCCACCAAGACAGAGAGACCACAGGGAAGGAAGGACGCTGCCTAAGCAGAAGGAGCTTCAAGAGACAAAGCCCGTGCCCACTACACCAATCTCAGGCCCCTGGAAAGACTCACATCTGCTCCAGCCCCGCCTTCCAGGGAGAGAGCAGGTAAGTCTGTCTGTCTGTCCTCTTTGTGAAGACTATTGGCTCTTCCTCAATGCCAACACCTTTAGAGACATCTCTCTATCCTGTCTCCAAACATTGACACTTTGAGTACTGAGGCTTCTGACAACTGAAGTCAGTATGGCCAAACTACTACAAACTAAGGTCCTTGGGAACCTAAGAGTTCTTAGTTAAGTTACTTAGAAAGTATATATCCTGACCAAAGAGAGGATTTACTTATTAGAGTTTAGGATGCCACAAAGGGGAACAGGGGCTGAGGCGTAGAGTAAGGGATGCCAAGTTCAAAGGCTCCAACCAGCAAAGGTCCTATCAACACTTGGGGCCCATATGGTCCCTTCCTTATTCCTATCAATGGCAAGCCTGACTTCTAAATCTCACATAGGTGCTCTGAGCAAGAGGTTGGGATGTGTCCTGGTGAAAAACATACTTGTCCCCAGATTCTGATGCTGTTGTGCTCTAATCCCAACAGAAATCTAATCCTTGAATCTCCATCATGAATTGGCACATGATAATCTCTGGTCTTATTGTAATGGTGCTTAAAGTAGTTGGAATGACCTTATTTCTTCTGTACTGTAAGTATCTGGGCAACCTCTTGCCTAACCTCCATGTCATCTTTCTGTTTACCTCTTTTCTCAGAATGCAAGGTTGAATGTAAAGGTTAAGTGCTCAAAATTGTCTTCCTGAGGGCAACCAACCCAGCCCAAGGGCAACTGGCAATGCCTTCCTCACTCTGCAACTCACAAGATGGGGCCAGGTTCCTTTGTTTATGTCTAAGATACAGAACTAACCCATGTTGGATGGTTAGAACCCCACACAAAGCTTTTATTACTGAATTATTTGTTGGGTAATCTGAGTTAAAATACTTGGAAGTACTTATTATTGTTAAAATTTGAAAATCCAGCTCCTATTGATAAGGTAAGAGAATTTAACTGAGGGAGAAATTTCTCTCTATGTACATATAAATTAATTCATCCAAATGCTTAGTAAAAGAAGCCTGATGTCAAAGGATTTTACTGTAATTCAGTAGGTAGAATATTCTCCAGCCTCAGAAGCCACATTTCCTATCGGAAAATAAATGAGGAAGGAAATGTGAGTAGGAGGCAGTTGGGTAAGAGGGTCCATCCTCATGGCCCAATCTCAAGGTGTCTGTCACTTACAAAAGAAATACGAATATGAATAAGTGAACATACTCAAAAATATATATACATATACACACACACATATCTCCATTTACTGAGTCAGAGACTTCAATATTCCCCATTAATAGTCACAGTGCCCTGGTTGCCCTGTGGTGATACTTGTTTATTATATTTGTCATGCAGCCACATTGGGGTTGAGCCCACAGCTGATTTTCTTTTCAGTCCCACAGATTTTTGGCAAAAGTAATGATGGCTTCATCCCCACAGAGAGCTACGGAACAGGTAACGTTCCGGGGTGGGGGGGGCACCTCTTCTCTACCACCCAGCTTCTCCAGGCACAGCTCTTAGACACCTTCCTTATGGCCTCCTTTCCCAAGTAACTTTTTTTGCACAAAGCAAGCACCAAAATCTTCTAATTAATTCCTTTCCTTTTATAGATGGGGAAAACAATATCAGATCTCAGGAGATTTCTGATTCTGAGCTTTCCTCCTGGGTGTGAAAGTGACTTATCTGTAATCATTGTAATGAAATACAGAAGTGCTCTCTAGACTCTGAAGGGGTGAGGGGTGCATACTTGTAAGGAATTATTATAATAAGTCTATATAACACTAAGAAAAAGGTTGTATTAAGTACCTTTTCTGTATGCCAAGTACTATGCTGGTCCATAGAAGAAGAATAAAAATAGGAGCTATTGATCAACCATCATCTGTAGAGCACGAGGTCAATGCCAGAAGCTATGGAGGTTGAAGAGCTGAGTAAGACATCACTCTTCCTCTGGAAACTTTTCCAAAGACCTCCCTCCCACTCCTTCTTAACATATTACTATTGACATCTTTAAGGAAAGGCCATTTCCCATTTATCTTTGTGTCAGCTAAGATACCTAGCACAGTGAGCCATATGGAGAATGTACTCGTAAAATATTTATCAGGTTCTTTCAGTTATAACTCCAAAGTAGAGGGGAAAAAGAACAGGCTATTATATATCACATAAAGTCCATGAACTTGGAAATGAAATAAGCAGTAAATGCTAGCTTATCTGTTATCTCCTTATGAAAACCAGTAAATTAGCATTCAGTTTTTATTTTAGTCCCAAGTTCATGGACTCTAATGGCCCAATCTGAATGTATAATTCCTATCACTTAAGAGAAAACGAAAGAAATTTGAATATGAGTAGTGAACATATTCATAAGAAAACATACAGACATCTCCACTGACTGTGCCAAGAAGTTCAGTATTTCCCATTAATAGTCCATGAACTGGCAACTGAAATAAAAAGTGAATGATAATTTGTCCATTTTATTAAAAGAATGTAAGTAACTTAACTTGATGTCAGGGTAAAATAAAGTGATCTTCAACCACAATCAATAAATAACCTGGACCATAAAAAAGAGGTTTGACCAGGCATGAAGCCACTGCAGCCACCTGCTTCCAATGTTCCCAGGAAAATGAAGTCCCTAGTTGTAATTAAAGAAATTAATGGATCCGATCTCTACTTACAGGAGATCTCCAAAATGTTCACTTGCTGCCAATAATCCTTTGGTCCTAAAACTTGTTCCAATTAGCCTCAACTTCTTAGAAGGATTGTGAGTTTTCATATAGGCTTTGAGACACCAGAGGCAGGAAAAACAGCAAAGATACTACATGGAGTCTAGGGTGGAAGTGCTCCCAACAGCTCTTTAGGGATAACACTGTTAAAGGTACATACAATAGAATCTCTGTAGTTGAGCGCCTCCCTACATTGACCACCTCCATATGTTGACCACTTGGTTACAGTCACTTAGGTGGTCAACTTACAGAGGCTCTTCTGTGTGAGAAAAGAATGAGAGGCTTCCCCTCCTTTACTGAGTTCCTCCACTACTTGCCTTTCTTCTGTTCTTTTTCTCAACATCTCATACGTATTATCACACTGAAAGAGGAAGATCTGAAATAGGACTTCAGGTACTCAGCATCACAAACAAGGTTCAAAGAAAGAAAATATTTACAATCTCTAGCTCAGAGTGACCAAGAATCCCCTATCATCACCACAATTCAGAGACAAATAGTCACAGCCGTACTCTGATGATTTTGTGTTGTATAGCTCATACAGTGAGCTTCAGGTTTTCTTTTCATTTTAGTCTCACAGATTTTTGGAAGCAGTTCCCCAAGCCCTGAAAGCTTCATCCCCACGAGGAGCTATGGAACAGGCAATGTGCATGCTTATCACCTCCTCTGCATCCCTTAGGCTCTCAGGTGCTGAATTCATAAGCACCCTTTCCCATCGCCTTCTTTCTTGTGAGGTTTTTGATCAACGAGCTCATAAAGAGCTTCTAGTTCATTCTCTTCATATTACTGACAGGGAAAAACAGACTGAATGGAATTGCTTCCTGGATTGAGGCTGATTTGTAACAACATAATCATTATAAAGAAACCCATGCCCTACTATTTTCTGACTCAATTCCAGGGTGCACAGCCCAAACCACTAATCTCATACTTTTTTTTTTCTCTCTTTTTTATTTTGGATCTCTTCAGTCTGTCCAAAATCCTGGGACTTTTATCAAGGAACATGTTTTTTATTATCCACTTCTGAATCACCCTGGAATGAAAGCAGGGACTTTTGTGAAAGGGAAGGTTCTACTTTGGCAATCGTCAACACGCCAGAGAAACTGGTAAGAACATTGGAATAGTGTGGTTGAGCAGCCCACCCTCCACCAGCCTCAGTGGGTGGGATGCTGGGCAGTTTTTTGGTGCAAGGGTGGGTTGGGGTGGAGAAGGGAGAGGTGCTAGCTGAGAAGCTTAAGCTCCCTGCTGTGAGAGTCTTCTTGGTAGCCGTGGGGCCTGTTCTTCATATGCATCTGAGCTATAGAAATCCATACTCCGTAAGGCACAAGAATGAGCTGATACCCTACGGATGGGCTAAGACATTTAAAGTTCAAGGAAGGACCAAATGAGCTGATGTGCATAAAAGTTGCTTTAAAACTACAGAATACTTCATTGGAGAGAGATGTCAATGTATCATCCCAGTCTGCATAGTAAATATAGAAGATGTAAGTAATGAAATTAGTAATATGGAAAACAAAGGTCATAGAACTGAGTTTGCAGTTTATGATCATGATAATAAACACAGATAACACTAAGCAAAGAGATTTTTTATTGTATTATCTCATTTAACCTCATAACAATCCCAAGCATGAGTTAATATCTATATTTTATAAATGAGGAGATAAGGACACAGAAAAGTAGTTTGATCAAGGTCATACACCTAAATGACAACACGCAGAATTGAATTCAGATCTATCAGACTCCAAAACCCATACACTCATCAATTTTAGACAGTAATTTATTTTAGTCTACAGGTGCCTCTTTTAAATCCTAGGCATTTGCTGAGTGCCAGGCCCTGTGCTACCTACACCATTCTTGCTTCTCTCCCCTCTATCCCTTCACTCCTCCTCTAAAAAGTCTTCCTATCATTGAGAAGAATTTTTAAGAAGGTCCTCTTCAAATCTGGGCAATAGATGGGCCAGGGATCAGAATGCTACAGACCTAAGGTTAACTTCCCCAGTGAAAAGAAAAAAGGCCTTAAAGTAGAAAACTAAAACAAGACAGTAGGAGAAAGAAAGAAGGAGGAAAGGGTAACAAGTTCATACTCTCTTTTCCCCTACTTAGCTGTTCAGTTTTGGTGCCTTCCAAGTTTCATCCTTCCATCCTGCACCACTTACAGTCCATGCTAATCCCAGAAAAAGCTCATCACACCAATGAGCCCAAGATGCTCAAGTCTGTATCTCCAGCTCTGCCTTCTAACCATCAAACAGTATATTAATTTTTACTTTGATGTTTCAAAAGTCCCATAAACTCAACCATGTTCAAAGCTAAGCCAATTTTAATGACCTCCAACTGCTTCTCCTCGTGTGTTCCAAATACTAGCATTCAGTCATATCACCCAAGGTTGAATGTTGGCCGTATTCTGGGCTTTTTCTTCTTTCTTCCTCTCAAATCGGTTGCTAACCAAGTCCTTTCTCCTCTATCCCCACAATGTGGTTCAGTTCTTACCTGGATTTCTTCAGAATTACTTTAATTCATCTCCTTGCCTCCAGCTGTGCTCTCTTCTTAACCTGTCCTCCATAAAAATGTCTCTAAAGCTCTAAAATGGCTGTGCCATTTTCCAAATTAAAACAGGTAGAAGTCCAGTTTTCCTAGCATGACATATCAGGCCTTGCAAAGCCCAGCGTTTGCTTTCACTTAGGCTGATCTCTCAACCCGCCTCTCTGTCCCACTTCTGCACATGAAGCATCTCAGGATTACCTGGATGTGCAGGCTGCGATATGCCTGCAATCTGGTGCTGTCCCTTGCAGGAAGTCCACAACCTCTGTTAGCTGGCTCCCCCAGTTCATCTCAAGTATCACCTTATCTATGGTCTTTATTTTAAAAAGCTTCAAATTCATGTAGAATGATCACTTCACCCTTTCTGCTTGTGCCAGACCAGTCAGTATTTCCTAGCACTGCACCCATGATACTCCACCATGCTGGTTAACTTGTCTGTCTTCTCTTATTAAATCTATGGCTCTTCAAATGATAGATCACTGAACTTTTAAAAATTGTGATGAAATATATACATCTCTTTCTAGAAACATTACATAAGCACAATATTTTCAATAAAATTCCATTTCATGTATCTCCTTACAAATCATGCATGGCTTCCAGCATGAGAGTGAAAGATTAAGAATCCTGGGTTTAGAACATGGGTCAATAAATCTTTTTTATTTTATTTTATTTTATTTTATTATTTTGAGACAGAATCTCACTCTTTCTCCCTGGGTAGAGTGCCATGGTGTCTTGGCTCACAGCAACTTCAAACTCTTGGGTTTAAGCAACCCTTCTGCTTAAGTAGCCTCCTGAGTAGCTGAAACTACAGGCACCCGCCACCATGCCAGTCTAGTTTTTCTGTTTTTAGCAGAGACAGGGTCCCACTGTCACTCAGGCTTCTCTTGAACCCCTGAGCTCAAGGAATCCTCTCGCCCCAGTCTCCCTGAGTGCTAGAATTACAGATGTCAGCTATTGTACCTGCCTATACTTTTTCTCAATGGGCCAGATAGTATACATATGTTTTAGGTTTTTCATGTCACAATTGTCAGTCACAACTACTCAACTCTGCTGTTATAACTCAAAAGCAGTCATAGTCAATATGTAAACAAATGGGCCTGGGTACATCCAGTAAAATTTTATTTACGAAAACAGGCTGCATTCTGGATTTGTCCTGCTGGCTGTAGTTTGCCATCCCCTGCTTTAAGCCATAATTTCTTTGAGGAGAAATATATTTGTCTCCAGATCCCCAGCCTAGCATAATACCTGGCATATAATAAACACCAAAAAAGTTAGGTAAATGTATAAATTCAGTAATTAATTTTAAAAATCAATGAAAGGAGATATTTCATAATAGGATAACATTAAGAAGGAAGAACCAAGGAATGATTTCTGGCTGGAGTTACTTCTGCTTCATTGATTAAATACAGAAACAAAGATGTCTTAGACTAGTGTCAATTTAGTAAATATTCAATAAGCATTTGATTATTTCTCCTTGATTTACCTGCTTTAGCAACACCCTTTTAAATTCCCCTATTTTCCTTTGCTAAGCTCTTGAGGAATATAGACATTTTGTTATGACTTGATTCAACCTTATTTGGAATATAAAACCTCCAGCAATGAAAATAATGCCTACACAGAGAGGCATGGCACTTGTTTGGAATTGTATACCACCCTACCCATCACTCCTGGGAGATCAGCCTCAGCATCACCTGGGCATTTGTTAGGAAGGCAAATCCTTGGTCCGCTACAGCACACCTCCAAAGCCAGAGCTCACAGTCAGGTTTTAACAAGACTTGAGTGATCACAATGCCCTGGGGAGCTTGACAACCACTCCCCAGGGCTGCTGGTGTGTACCAGTCCCAGCCAGTCCCAGAGTTCTTTATCAGCCTTTTTTGTTCTCAGAACCAGATATAATCATGGGCCCATTCATACAAGGGATGCATCAGTAAAGAATTCACTGTTGAACTGTTTATTTTTTTTAATTTCTAGAAATTTCTACAGAACATAACTGGTGCTGAAAAGTATTTTATTGGCCTAATGTACCAGCGTGCAGAGAAGAAGTGGCGTTGGATCAACAACTCTGTGTTCAATGGCACGTAAGTGAACATGTACGTTTTTCTGGGGATCTTGGTTTGCCACAGGAGACCAAATATAGGATTCATGGGTTCCTCCTAGAATAGCTCAAAGGCTGAAACTTGACTCTGTTCTGCTCTTCATCTTTCTGTCAACCCATCTATTCTTTGAGACACATTTTTATAATCTTTTTATTGTGGAAAGTATCAAACATTCATAAGGAGAGAGAAAACATCATGAAACAAATTATTTTGTTCTAATCAAGAGCTGAATAAATCCATGTAAATAGTTTGTACACCATTTGATGTATCTCATATGTTTCTTTTAACCCACAGATTATATTTTATGACTAGGGACCTACAAATTGCCCCAGATATGACTTCTTTATCTAAAGAAAGGCTATCATTAAAAGCTTTTCTATGCCTTAAAGCTATGAACTTTTAACTCCCAAGAGCTATTTCTTATAAATCATTCCATATAGGTAAATGTTGGTAGAGAACATAATAGTCCTATTGTTCATATAAAAATGCTGACTCAGAGAACGAGTGAGTTGCCCAGTCCATAACCAGAATTCCCTACAGACAGGAGGATGTTAATAGTTACTCAGTGTATACTAAATGCGAGGAACTAAACTAAACACTTTACAAGAGTTATTTCCTATCATATTCACCTGATGCTATAGAAAAAGCTTTTGTTACTCTCCATTTAGCAGGCAGTTGAACAGAGAACAAAATGTTCTTAGAAATGTGGTGAATGTCATCAGGTTAGGAAGTGGCAGAGCCACAGTTTGATCTCACATTAGAATAAGAGGTGGGAGAGCCGACAGATACCCACAACCAAATGTTCCTGAAGTGGGTGGGGCTCTAGGGAAAGATGACAATCTCCCTCTACCTTCTCCTAGTCCTCCTGTGATGAACATACATACAGCACTAAACAGTCCATCTGGGAGAGGGAGGGGAGTCCATGATATGTGTCTGACCAAATACAAGAGTGAGTTAGAGAGGGTGAATCCGAACAATCTCACAGGAGAGTTCACAGGAAAGGGTAGTTTGAGAGCTGACTTTGGGTGCTGGATTTAGGAGAGGGGGCCTGAGCTGGAAACGAGGTCATTCTAGAGGAATTGTGTGTGGGTACGGTCAAAATGCCATCCCCCCAAGCATAGCACCTGCAAACCTGACTCTGGAATCTGGAAGAGGTGGGCTGAAATGAGGCTTTAACCACGTGACTTTCTTTTCTCATTTAGTGTTACCAATCAGAATGAGAATTTCAACTGTGTGACCATAGGCCTAACAAAGACATTTGATGCTGTATCATGTGACATCAGCTACCGCAGGATCTGTGAGAAGAATGCCCAGTGATCCTTGCTCTCTGTGACAAGAACAAATACACTTATGGAGACAGCAAAAGAGATGTCTGTAATTGCAAATGGTTTAGGAAATACAGAACTTTAAATTGTTGTGTCAGTCATCCATAGGTTACTGGCGGACCCAGGCAGACTCTACACTCTAAACCAGTGATTCCCCAAGACCACATTTCCCATGAAAATTGCACCTGCAACTCTTTTGGAATCCACACAGGTGGTCTGGTCGATGACTATTCTATTTAGCTGTTCCTCAGTAGCGGTCTTGGCATATTTGGGAAAAATGAGCTTCTGTGTTCCTCCTTGGGAGACTGAATGCTAATCATCCCCAGGATACAGGGTCAGTTTTATGGAGACAGCTCAGCTGGAATAGAGACGAGGTCTGTTTCTAGAGAACTGAGCATTTCTGACTGTTCAACAGAGTTTGGCCTATGGACGGAGTTTGGTTTTATTTAATCCTTTTATCTTCAGAGCACATGACCACACTATTATGCAGAATACAGAGTGAGCAGGTGTGAACATTATTTAGAAAGTAGCATGATGAAGGATGGATAAACTCAGCTTCTATGACCTCATCTATTCCTTAGAGAATTCCCTTTCACCTGGTCTCCTCACATTTGGGAAAGCAAAGACACATCCCAGTCTGAGTGAATGCCGGGTCTTCAGAGCATTGTTTATGAGAATGGAGAGGGGTCTGGACAGAGCAGGAATCTGCTCAGAGATCCTTTTAAAGAGAACCAGACAGCCAAGGAGGCAAAACAAACTAGATCTCTGTTCTTCAGCAAAGCCCTGAAGAGATAACAAGTTAAAATTTTTCTTGTCCTGTTCTGAAACTCCATCATCTCATTTAAAACAACTTTGCAACCAGAATTTGCAGCAAAAGTTAAATAAGCATATTCCCTTTGCTCTGGGCATTTTTGAGTACCTGATCATATTTTTTAAGTATATTTTAAGAATTTTGGATAGTCTTTTGGGCTCCAATGGTCACAACATCTTCCTCCTTCCAGTTCTAGAAAGACCTTGCTACCAGATGCAACTTACTGATCCTGAGATGCTTTGCACTATTTGGCACCACAATGACCCATCACTGGTCCAGTTGACCAAAGTCTAGAACAAGAGGAGGGATGCTTGAGCATTTGGTGGTGGTAACGAGCAGGCACACTGTAAGGGAAACACCAGGGACAAGTTGGAATCACAGAAGAGAGGAAACAGATAGGGAGTTTACTTGGCCACAGTGGAGAAAGGCAAGAAAGAGGGTAGAAAGTCTTGGGGCATCATAGCAGCTCTGTACACTCACAAGCCATCAGCTACTATACCCTGCTCAGTACATAAGAAAAAGAAAAGATGCTTTGTGTGTTTCAAGTGACGATAATTAAACCATAAGAGAAGACCATGTAAAACTGAAGGAAATTATAGTTACCAAAATGCTTAACACTTGTGTCTAATAGCAACCTACCATAGTGATCATTGTATATACTATTACATGTATGTCAAATTGTTATAAATTTATAGCAATTGTTTATAATTTATAAATTGTTATAAGTGTTTTTGTTATAACAACACTAAGTTCTCTTTCTTAATTCCTATGTTTTATAATGTTTGGTTCTTTAGCATGGCCACATACAGTTGTTAAAGATGAGATAATACATTAGGTGTGAGAACTTACTTGAAGGTTACCAGGTTGTATTTGGGGTAGGGTACAAACTGGAATTGTATTAGTACCCTATGGAGATACAAATTCTCTGATAATGTTAGCAAATAATAAGTGCCATGGTTGAGGAGGGGAGAAAGGCTGAGTTTCTAACAGAGAAAAGAATCAACTAATCTCCATCTAACCAAAGGTAAACCCCAGAACTCAGGCAATAGAAAAAAAATCATAATCCTTCTGGTTTGAGAAGAAAAAACTGTAGTTGCCTAACTTCTGTTTTGTGACAGAATAGTTTTAGACTGTGAAGGTCAGGAAGTATAGATATGTAGTAATTTCCCTAGTAGGCAGCTCAAATTTCCCTCAAGAGGAGGTGATTCAATCCAAGTTCTACAAAAAAACCCAGTGGGCTAGTGTCAGTAAATAGCGTTATGGAATTTGTGGACTTTAGCTTAAGCCCATTACTGGGGAGAGGGTGCTGCATCCTTATAACAGTAGACAAATGCGGCATTCATTAGATAGCAATGCCATTGCTTTTTTAAAAAGCAATGGAAATGTAGCAGACTGTTGGGTCTGAGTTTTGAGTTGAGTTGGAAGAGGCTATCTGAATCTGTATGGATTTCTTATATTTCCCATGACTTAGTTTCCTTACTTATAAAATGGGGCAGTGATAACCTATCTCTCAAAATACTTGTGCATATTAAATAAGACTTCCTCAAAAATTTTGTGGCTAAGCCACCTGGAGATCAAACCTGCATTTTCCATGGCTATAAATGTGGGCCCACTGTAGGTCAGACAACTCCCATCCAACACTTGGACTCATGAATAAACCCATCCAAGAACAGCAGAGCCACCAGCCAAGCTACCTAGATCAGCTAAAACCCTGAGCATGGAAGTAAAAGCATATTACTGTTTGCCACAGAAGTCCTTTAACTGTCTCCCATGTAGCAAAAGCTGGCTGATGCACTCTCCTGCCTGGCCTTCCTCCTCCTTTGGCTGACTTTTCATTGATTTTTCACCCTGCAACCAGAATAATCCAGAACATTAGAAAGATTCCCTTCTCCAACACTCTGAGTGATTTTCCAACTCATTCTATAAAGAACAAAGGTCTTTAAAAGGCTAACAACACTCTGCATGGTCTAGTCCCAATAACGAGTCTTTCTGATTGCTTTTGCTCCTACATTCTCTTTTGCACTCTCACTTCCAGCATCTCTGTTGAGGCTTCCCTAGGATCTCCACTAACTGTTTATAATGTGTGGAATCCTCTCTAACAGATTCCCCAAATCTCACTACTTCAGCTCTCTGAAGATTTCCCTGACAACTTTATTCACAATCTCAATACTCAGGGTCATCCCTACTTCACTTTTCTTTTTTTTTTTTTTATTAAATCATGGTTATGTACATAAGTGCAATCATAGGGTACAATGTGCTAGTTTTATATACAATTTGAAATATTTTCATCAAACTGGTTGACATAGCTTTCATGCCATTTTCTTCATTATTGTGTGCAGACATTTATATTCTACATTTAGTAAGTTTCAGCTGTACCCATCTAAGATTCACCGTAGGTGTGGACCCATCAATTACTCTCCCTCCACTCATCCCCTACTTCACTTTTCTTCACCACACTTCTCCACCATCTAATATGCAATATTTAACAGCTTTATTTCATATACCATAAAACTAACTTATTCAAACTGTGCTATTCAATAGTTTTTGGAATATTAAGCCTATACCCCTTAGCTACTCCTGCCCTGTTTTCACATTCCCCTCGTCCCTGAGCAACTAGTAGTCTACTCTATAGATTGTCTTTACAAATACTCTATCTTTACTATCTAAAATTTAAGTTTTAAAAGTCTTTTTTTGTGAAATTACCATAACTTGATAATGGCATAGAGAAAGAGAGACACAGAGGGTGCTAAAAAATTTATACACATATTAAAAAAGGAAGAGTTGTATTAAAATTATAATACTCGATATATAGCAATAACAAAAGATGAATACAAGTCACACTGATCTCCTCTTCTAATTGTAGAAGTCAAATGTGACTTGTACCCCATAAATGGATTAATGTACGCAGTTATGATTTCATTAAAAAATGCAATACAGTTGTTTTCTCTCTTAAAATAAGTATACTTTTTTGGCACACTCTGTATATGTTTTAATAATAATAAAGTAAATTTCAAGTAATAACTAACCACACTAAAAACCATAGCCACTCATGCTTGTAATTCCAGCACTCTGGGAGGCCATACCAGGTGGACTGCCTGAGCTCAGGAGTTCAGGACCAACCTAAATGAGACCAAAACCCCATCTCTAAACATAGCCGTCAGGTGGACGGCTGTAGTCCCAACCACTTGGGAGGCTAAAGCAAGAGGGTCACTTGAGGCCAGGAGTTTGAGGTTGCTGTGAGCTGTGACACCACGGCACTCTACCCAGGGTAACAAAGTGAGACTCTGTCTCAAAAAGAAAAAAAAATAGCCATAATTTAAAAGTCTTTTATTGCACACAGATTATTTTTTAGTGATAATGATTATAATGCAGCTCAAAAAGAAATAAGTCCTTTTCTGGTTATTCTAGTATCTATAATAAGTGTGTCACCGTGTAAAACGCCTTGCAGCCAGGCTAGTTCTGAATAGTTGACTGCAGCGTTTCATGCCATCCCGAAGGGCCTCTAGGACTTTGTCATTCCGGAGGGTGAAGATGAAGGGGTTGAGGAAGGGAGTCACTACTGAAACCATCAAGGACACTACCCTGTTGTAATCAGCTGCCTGCGTTTGCTTAGGCTTCACATAGAGGAACAAGCAGCTGCCGTAGCCGATCACAACACAGGTGAAGTGGGAGGCACACGTGGAGAAGGCTTTTCTCTGGCCAGAAGCTGAAGGAATCTTGAGGATGGTGGAGATGATGTAGGTGTAGGAGACAATTGTAGGGATCAAGGAACCAAAAAGGACAAAAACAGCCATTAAGAAGAGGATAAACTCTGTGAGAAGAGTATTATTACAGGATAGTCTGAGCAACTGCCCCCGGTCACAGAAGAAATTGTTCACCACATTTGATTTGCAGTAAGTAAGCTGAAATGTGGCATAGACTGGCCAGACTTGAAAAAGAAACCCAAACACCCATGCTGCAATTACCACAAAGTTGCAGATGCGACTGTCCATAATAACGTTGTACCTCAAAGGGTTACAAACAGCCACATAGCGGTCCACAGCCATCGCTCCCAGTAATGTAAACTCTGTGGTCCCCACAGCAAGGTACAGGAAGAGCTGAGCAACACAAGCAGTCAAAGACATTGACTGCATCCCAGGGAGCAGCAACCCCCAAAGCATCACAGGGACGATTATGGTGGTGATCAGGATCTCCATGACAGAGAGATGGCCAAGGAAGAAATACATGGGGGAATGTAGACGTTTATCAACACAGACAATCACAATGATGACGGTGTTTCCCATTAATGTCACTAAGTAGAAGAAGAAGAATACAGCAAAAAGGATGTGGTGTAGTTCCTCAGAGCCAGGGAAGCCAAGAAGATAAAATTCAGTGGCACTAGAGCGATTCTGCAACATTTAGTTCTGAGCCTTTGTCCCTGTGAAATCTAGAGAACAAAAGAAAGCTAACACTGCTTCTCATCTCAGAAAGATTGAAGACATTTCCAGGCTGATGAAATAATCCCTTTCTGTCCCTCGGTTCCACAACAGGACTCTACTATTTGTTTATACAAGGTTGATGTTAAATCTTTTATCAAGAATATATATTGTATGTGAACATAAATGTATAAATCCAAGAAGAGGGGCCCTAGTCACAATACCATACAATAAGCATGAAAGCCCACCTCCTTCCCCCAGGAGGGAAAGTGCATACACTTTCTCAATACACTGGCCATCCCACCTCCAACTCCGCTCTGCCCCGCCTTCCCGCCTACTTCCCAGAACACACCTGTCCATTTATGCCACCGCACTGCCCATCATGAATGGAACTAAATAGTCTTCTGTCTATTATGTCCCCATCTGAACAATTATAAGAAAGTATTCCTAGCCAATCCCACACAGACATAGTACTTTTTTCCTGCCAAACAGGAAATAGTACTTTATACCTGCCAAACACAGGCTCCATCTGTAATACTTGTATGTTCATTTAAAAGTTTTCCCCTCAATTACACTTATTACTTTGGAGTGTTATTGGGAAATGGATTCTGTCCAGGACATTTTTATCAAGTAAGAGCTACTTTGACACAAACTACTGAGTTTTTCCCTGACTTCTTAGAGCTTGCTTCCTGGAGCAGATTACTGAGTTTTCCTCTATCTTTACGATGGAAGCCGTCCCCCATCTCTCATCTCAGTGACTGCGTCTCCTCCACACAGGCAGAGTCTGGCCAACTCCCACTCAACAATGTCTAATTCTGAGATTTTGACTTTCTATTGTCACCAGATGACATAGGGGAGGGGAGTCGAGAAGGAGTGAAGGGGCTGGAATTTTAATTCTCAACTCCCAACACAGTCTCCACTCCGGGGCCAGGAAAGAGGAAAACAGCTGTGGTGTGGAGGCAACATTGCCTCTGCATCCCTGGCTCCCAGCATCCTGGGTCCAGCAGGGAGACAAGACCTCCCAGTGGAAAGTCTGTACCTGTATCCAACCTGCCATGGTCTCCAGACCTTAGAAAATTCCACAGATCAGATCAGCTTCTCTGGGACTGCCTATTTTCTCCAGATTCTGGGGGCAAGGTAAAAGGTCGGAAGACATCAAAATTGTTTGTTCACACTGAGCTCCTTAGAATACCTCTGCTCCTTCCCTCACCACATTTAAATCTTTGCTAAAATTTCTCCCCTTCATGGGCCTCTTTCCACTCATCTCTAAAATAATACATGCATACCTCTACTCTTTAACCTCAATTAGGCTGTATTTTTCTCATTAATTTCTTGTTTATTAATTTATCATCAAAATCCCACATTTAATCACGTAACTCAAAGGTAGGTCCTTTCTCTTTCTTGCACACTTTATATTTCTTGATTATGAGTGCCAACGGCAGAGTTTGACAAAGTATGTGCTGTATATTTTAAATAAGCATATCAATAAAGAAAAAAAATCAGTGAATGCAGCACATTGTACCCCATGATTGCATTAATGTACACAGCTATGATTTAATGAAAAAAAATTTTTTTAAATCAGTGAATGAACAAGGACTATGCAACCTTAATTACTTTCCCTCCATTTACTCTGCTCTAAAGCAATGGCCAGCCAGCCTGTACCTCTCTCCCTGGAGCTCCCCTACAAAATGGCAAGCAGAGGAAGAAGTAGGGGGAGATAAGAGAACAGGGTCTAGGTAATGGCAGAGCTTCATGCCTGTCACCAGCAGTGGGAGACAAAAGATGGATCTACTGTCTTCTCCGAAGAGAAGTTTGGTGTAGAGCTGAGCTAGTCTCCAGCTCCCCCAGTCTACTCTTCAGGCTCTAGGGATCTTTATTCTACAAGGCAGCCAAGCTCAGGCCCTCCCATGACAAGGCTTTCCTACTCTTTATCTCACAGAGAAGAACACCTGGATGGCACTCACCTCCACAGAAGGGTACTAGAATGGAACGTTCTATGACTGCTCCAGGGACCAGCCCGAGTTAGCTCCCACTTGGCTAGGACAGAGCTATGCTCAGGAGACAGGGAAGATGCTCTTGTCTCCATTCATAGTGAAGAACACTGTCCACATGCAAAAGCTTAGGGAAAAGTCCAGAAATACCAGAGCTGAAGGAGTCCACTTGTCTTCTCTCTTATTCTCTCTGCTTCCTCCTTTCTCTTCCTTTTCTGTCTCCAAGGATAGTTATTCACTGAGGAACAATTTGTTCAAGTTCAGAGGCACACTAGGGATGGTGTCAAGAAAAAGCTGAAGAGAACTTTCACCTTTCCCTCCTGAGGCTAATCAAGTTTTAGAACAATGAAAAGTGATTTAATTGGTAAACTTGAAATCTTCGTCAGGAACTTCTTAATACCTACGTTGCCTTCCTCTGGGCCCTATGTTATCACCGAAAGATATGCCATGAATTTACCTTGTGAATTCCTCTCTGCTTCTCCCATGTTCCATTTAGCCTTGCAGATCCTAAGCTATCCCCAAGATGATGACTCCACTAGGGGCCCCCAGACACATATCAATAATCTAGAGGCAGGTGGCGCCTGTGGCTCAGTGAGTACGGCGCTGGCCCCATATACCGAGGGTGGCGGGTTCAAACTCGGCCGCGGCTGAACTGCAAATAATAATAATAATAATAATCTAGAGGCTACCAAATGGCCAGTCTCATTCTGTCAAAATTTGACCTCCATCTCCAAGGTTTTATGAAGCCCACCTTTCCCAATGACCTTTGCATTCCTTCTATCGGTTACCTTCTGTTGTAGGTATGGGAACCCTAGTGAGTGAGAAAGAGACAGGAACTGCCACGTACTCCAACTTCATAGACATTCATGCTCTCCAAATGTGGTCATTCTGCCATCAAAATCTTTGAGTGCTATCTATATGCCTTAAAATACTATCTCTCTCTGAGCTATTTGCATTGAGGCATAATTCATGAAGAACCAACATTCAGGAGTGACAAAAAATATACTGTATAAAGAGATAGCTGGAATACTGAGTAAAACGACAAAATTATATTTAAAATATTTATATTCTGAAAAACAACTGTCATTTACCATAAAATTGTCACAGGAACCATAAAAAATGAATTTAGAGGAATAAAATTCAACCCATAACAAACACCTCCATTGCCACCAAGGTTGGCAATTATGAATATAGCGGCTATAAACATTCATGTGCAAGGTTTTTGTATGGACACAAATTTTTACCTCATTTGGGTATGTTTCAAGGAGCACAGCTGCTGGGTTATACAGTAAGAGTATATTTAGTTTTGTGAAAAAAATTTACAAACTTCAAACTGGCTGTACCATTTTGCATTCCCACCGGTAATAAATGAGGGATCTTTTTGGTCTATATTTTCATAAACATTTGGTGTTTGGGATTTTAGCCATTTTACTAGATGTGTAGGAACATTAAATTGTCATTCTAGTTCCTTAATAATATATGATGTAGAGCCTCTTTTCCTACACCTATTTTTTCCCTGTATATGTTCTTTAGTGAAGAATCTGTTTGCATATTTTGCCCATTTTGTAACTGAGTGAATATCTTATTGAGTTTTGAGTTCTCTGTATGTTTTTGATACATGTTCTGGACTGCATGTATTTTGCAATTATTTTCTCCCAGACTGTGGTTCTTCTTTTCATTCTCTTAAAAGTCTTTTAAGGGTCAGATGTTTTTAATTTCAATGAAGTCTAATTTATCATTTTTTTTCTTCATATATTGTGCTTTTGGTATTGTATCTAAAACGTCATCAAAGCCAAGGTGGCCTAAGTTCTTGTTGCTGCATTCTGAAGTCTTAACATTTTTCATTTCACATTTAGTCTATGATAATATTTGAGTTAATTTTTATGAAGGATGTAAAGGTATGGTTCTGTGTCTGGATTTTCTGGGGGAGGAAAGAGAGTATTCAAATGGTTCTAGCATTATTTGTTGAAAAAACTATCCTGTATCTTTATTCCATTGGATTGCTTTTGTTCTTTTGTCAAAGATCAGTTGAATGTGTTTGTGTAGGTATTATTTCTGAGCTCTCCACTATGCTCCATTGGTTTATTTCTCTGTTCTTTTTGCTCATAACATACCACCTTGATTATTGTACATTTTTTACCTATTCTTTGCTTTTTTTATTTTTTAACAGTTTTAAGGTATAATTGATACACAAAAATACTGCACACATTTCAAGTGTACAATTTGATGAGTTTGGAAATAAGTGTACACTCATGAAGCCATCACCACATATTCATCACTTGCAAAAAGTTCCTCCTGCCCCTATATTGTTGTTACAGTTATTGTTTTTATGATGGCAAGAATGCTTACCATGAAATCTACCCTCTTAACACATTTTTAAGTGCAAAATATACTGTTAACTCGGGGCATAATACACCAGACCTCTGAAAATTACTCATCTTGCATTACAAAACTTTGTAACTATTAGACAGAAACTTCTCATTTCCCCCTTCTGGACTATGTCTCTCCCTATAGCTAGCCCCTGGCAACCACCATTCTACTCTGGTTCTATGAGTTTAAGAAATTTGACCCTCATATATGTAGGGTCATGCAATACTTGTTCTGAGACTGTTTTGTTTCACTTAGCCTGCCCTTTAGATTCATCCATGTTGTCAAATATAGCAGGATTTCCTACTTTTTCAAGGTTTAAAAACATTTCAAAAGAGGGCAGCACCCATAGCTCAGTGGGTAGGGTGCCAGCCACATACACCAAGGCTAGTGGGTTTGAACCCAACCTGGTTCAAACCAGCTAAAAGAACAATGGCAACAAAAAAATAGCTGGTGCCTATAGTCCCAGCTACTTGGGAGGCTGAGACAAGAGAATCACTGAGCCCAAGAATTTGAGCTTGCTGTGAGTTGTGATGCCACAGCACTCTACCAAGGGTGACATAGGAGACTCTCTCTTAAAAAAAATTTTTTTTTTTCAAAAGAACTAAAGGCATTTCCGGGTTAAGGAAATATTCCCCTCTCCCCACTCCTCAACTCTAAAACATAACTCTACACAAGGTTGATGTTAAATTTTTTTATCAAGGGCACATAGATAGATGATAGCTAGATAAACCAATAGATAGATAGATGAATGTATTTGTCCAAGAAGATGAGTGCTGGTTGCCATTTCTGTCCCATAGGTGTGAAAGGCCACCCAGCTCCTGTGTGCACCCTTGTTTCTCAACTCACTGGGTACCCTGAGCAGCAACCCTATCTACTTATCTGAGGACAACCTATTCATTTACATTATCACTCTTTCATTTTGAAAGGAACTAATCTGTGTTCTCCACCTACTATATACTACACCCCCATCCTGCAAAAATCTACTGCATCTCAACAGGTATAAGAAGGTATTTCTAGCAAATTCCATGCATACAAGGTTACTTCCTTCCTTTGTTTCCTCTGAACTTCAGCTCCATTTGCATTATGTTTGTTTTAAAGTTTTCACTTCAGTTTTCTTTATCATCATTCCTGTGTGTCAGTAGGACTGGCTAACTGTGTAGAGTCCTTCCTGCACATTGTCTTAAGACATATGCTATTTTGAGACTGCTGCCTCTTTCCCTGACTTCCAAGGTGTTGGCTTCTCAGTAGATTACCTACTTCTTCCTCTTTATTTTCATGATGAAAGTCATCTCCCACCTTTCATCTAAGTGAATCTGTCTCCTCCAAGCAGGCAGAGCCTAGTGAGCTCCAAATTAGTGACCTCCATCTCTGAGAGTTTGATTCCTCTTGTCACAGGATGACACAAGGAAGGGAGGGTCCAGAAGGAGTGAAGACTCTAGAACTTATTCTCAGCTTCCAGCACAGTTTCCCCCCACGGGGCTGGGAGACAAGAAGACAGCTATGGCATGGGGGCAACACAGCCTCTGTATTCCCATGTCCCTGGTTCCAGCAGGGGGATAAGACTTCCTATCTGTGCCTATATCCAACCTGCCACGGTCTCCAGCCCTTAGATAATTCCACAGAGCAGATCAGCTCCTCTGAGACTACCTACCTTCTCCAAAGTCCTGGGGTGAGAAAAACTAGCAGAAGACACCACAGTGGGTCACACTTAACGGCGTATGGACTCTCCCTTACCCCATCCAGCTATTTGCTGAAAATCTCACACAGCCCTTTTACTCAGCTTCTCTGGCACAGCACACACTCCTCCCTCCAGAACCTCTCAACAGACTCGATCTTTTGTCCTCTGGTTCTCATCAACACCTGAAATTATATTGTACTTTTACCTGTACATTCATTAGATACCTGAATCTCACATTAGAATGAAATACCTTGGAAAAGGGTCCTTTATTTCCTCTGTCCCATGTCCAGTCTCTCAGTTAGGCATACAGTCCAGCTGTGGCCGCTCAGCCATCCATTCCTGTCCCCAGCGTGCTGCCAGGGCACCTCCCCAAGCTGCTTGGACCGAAGGGAGAAAAGGTAAAGACCTGAAATCAAGGAAGGAAAAATTGAAACTGCTCTGTGAAAGGGAGGATGGCTGGTACACTGAGTAAAACAGCAAAATAACATTTTAAATATTTATATTTGTATTTTAGAAAACAACTTTCATTTATCATAAGACAGCACAGTTCACATTGAAAAATTGTTCAGAAGTCTTTCTATACAATGTCAATGACTATGTGTCTCCCACTAGTGTCTGATCTTCCTGATCCATCTGCCAGAGCTAAACACTATTAGTAAATTCTAGTGTTTTCATACAGAAATACTCTATCCATAGACTCGAACATCTCTGTGTGATCATTTAAATACTTGATATTTTAGGTAATATCGTCTTGCTACTTTGTTTTGGTTCTAAGTTTATATATGTATGTTTATTAAACCTTTCCATACCAGCACATTTATATCTCTAATATTCTAAGTGATTGCTAAATTAATATTCACTTTACAAAAAAGACATTTACTTAATGAGTACCCTAAGATAGCTATTTTGTTTTTGTTGAGTTTTTTACTAGTTTAAATGATGCTGCAATACTTATCTTCACATGTAAGCAGTTTACAGTTATATCTTGCTAAATTATTATACTAAATTGTATTAACTGTTATCAAATCACCCACCAAAATGTTGTATCAGTTTATAATCTCTTGAAATGAGTGTATATTGAGCCAATCACATAGCTTCTTATAAGAAGTTGGCAGGAAGCTTTCATCTCAGTGTTAACCCTGCAGATTCCATAAATAACACTAACATAGGAGGACCTAAAAATCACACTGTGAAGTGAGGAATCTCCAGCCCCCAAAGGAACCATGAGGACAGCCACCCAGAAAGCCTCAGCCTGGGAGTAGCTTGTGTTGGTCACATGGTGAATTATGAAGGAAGGCTTGGTGAGTGCAGAAACCCATGGAGGATGGAACCTTCCCCTGAAAACTCTTAGAGCAGATCCTGCTTCCCTAATTCAGGGCATGATTAGATATCCTCCAAGTATTGTTTAAGGCCACATTGACCCATTAGATAATTCAGAAGTCGGGTGAAATGTAAAACACTAAAATCCTTTTGGAAAGAGTTGTATCTGTTTCCTTAAAGTCAAATGTATACCCACCCTATTAACCAGCAATTCTACTCCCTGGTATTTACCTAATAAAAATGAAAGCATAAGGCCAAGCTTGGTGGATCACACCCATAGCACTCTGGGAGGCCAAAGTGGGAGCATTGTTTGAGCTCAGGAGATCAAAACTAGCCTGAGCTAGAGTGAGACACCATCTCTTAAAAAAAAAGCTGGGCATTATAGCAGGCACCTGTAGTCCCATCTACTCAGGAGGCTGAGCTGAGAGGATTGCTTGAGCCCAAGAGTTTGACGTGGCTGTGAGGTAAAATGCCATGGCACTTTGCAGAGGGAATCAAAGTGAGAATCTGCCTAAAAAAAAAAAAAAAAGAAAGAAAGAAAACATATGTCCCCACAAAGACTTCTTTTAGAATGTTCATAGCATCTTAATTTATTGTAGCTAATGATGACATATCACAAATATCCATCAGCTAAAGAACGATAGAGCTGATCCTTATTATTCCATATTTGCAAATTCATCTACTCATCAAAACTTATTTGTAACTTCAAAATCATTATACTTGCAATTTTTCAAAGCTGTTCACTGACATGTGCAAATGTGCACAGAACTTTGAAAAATCTGTGTAAAAATAGTGCACATGTTTCCAGCTGAAGTTGTGCAAGGCAATAATTTGCCTTCTTGCTTTTGTTCTCATTGTGTAAACAATTTTTTTAATGATCTTTGGTGTTACTTTTTTTGTATTGTTATACTTTCTGTTTAAAATGGCCCCAAAGCATTAGTGTTAAAGTGTTGTCCAGTGTTCCTAAGTATTAGAAAGCTATAACATGTGTTTTGGATGCATTCTGCAATAAATATCTGTGGACATGTGTTAAATATACTTTGCTTGTTAGCCATGAGTTCATATTAATGAATCACCAATATATATTAAATAAAATGCCCTTAAAAGAAAACACAGATATCATTTTATCATAAGGATATTTGCACTAGAATTTTTATCACAGCTCAATTTACAATCACCAAGATGTGGAAACAACCTAAATGCCCATCAACCCAGGAATGGATTAATAAACTGTGGCATATATATACCATAGAATACTATTCAACCATAAAAAAATGGAGACTTTACATATTTTATATTTACCTGGCCAGAGTTGCAACACATTCTTCTTAGTAAAGTAGCCCAAGAATAGAGAAGCAAATATCCAATGTACTCAATACTAATATGAAGCCAGTAGATGATCTAATTCATGCCCACACAAAAGAAAAACAATTTAATTAAAGTTGGAGAGGGCAAGAGGAAAGGGAGAGAGAGTAGGAGGGAGGGGGCTAGGTATGATCTCAACTAATGGGCACAATGTAAGGGTATACGGCACACCTCCAGGGTGCAGTATACAACTACAACAGATACAATAGAGACCTTATTTCACAAACACAAACATTATAACCTAATCATTTGTACCCTCATATTAATCTGAAATATAAAAAAAGGAGACACACATAAAATAAAGTTATATATTGATCAGTTGACAAAAATGTTGTGAACAGAAGCTTGCCGTAATCTATTCCTGTATTTCTTCAGGAGCAAGGATTCAGTATTTGCTAATTATTGCCCAAGCAGGTTCATTTCTGTTTACTCAAGAGGAAGCCAGTACAGCAGGGGTTATAGCAGAGAAAGAGTTGAATATTGCAGGAGACATGCAAGGAGATGGGAGAAATTTCCCAAATCTGTCTCCTTGAGAATTTGGGACCAGGGATCTTAAAGATAGTTCAGCTCAAAGGGCTGGCAGTAGGATCTGCTGATTGGCTGGGAATGAACTCAGAGGATCAGGAAACAGAAATTGTCTTCTTTCTCTCAGTCAGTTCCCAGGTCACAAGACCAGTTGAGTTTATTTCTTGTTATGGGCCACTGGTCTGAGTGGGTCAGCCCGTACCACCAGAATGCAGGGCCTGGAGGATATCTTAGGTTTCACAAGGGTGCAATGAAGAAGCTAAGAATCTTTATGGCCATAAGCTACCTGACTTCTGAATATGAGCAACTATAAGAAAGCAAGCTAGGGAACAATGGTTGCTTGTATCTATTTTTTAACTATGCCTATACCTTTGCAGAGTTCAGACTCATCACATAGTTTCCACCTTATCTCCTCTTGTTAATTTAGAAGTATTGAAGCAAAATTAACTTTTTAATTTAGAAGCATTGAAAAGGTAGTTTCAATGCTTCTAAAACAACAAAATAAGAGTTAAATAAAAATTTTCAACTGATGAAAACATCCTCCAAATCATAAAATTGAGGAAAACTATGAAATAAATCTTCAATATGAATTACCTATAATTAAAAAGCATTTGCAAATATGAAACAACACTAGAAGTCATGTATTTTTTAAAAACTCAGAATAGTAAACAAAAATACAGTAAAGTATGAAAAAAATTAAATACATTTGAGAAAGAAATTGGAAAAGCTGTCAAAATTACCTCAGAAACAAAAACTAAGTTCAAGGTGTGCCAGAAGAATTATATTTGAGAGAAAATGTAATTGACATTGAGCAGAAGAATAAATATAACCAAAAAATTATATTAAAAGGTAGAAATGATCAGACGATGTGCTAGATTAAAATAAATTAAAAAGACAAAATAAGCAAATGTAATGCATGAACTTTGATAGAATATTTGATTTAAAAAAACATACTATATGTATAAATATATTTAGAAAAAATCAAAAATTTGAACATATATGATACATACATATTTTTGATATATAGTTTTATATTATATATGTTTTATTATTGAAGTAAAGTTAATTTATTCATGTGTGATGACAGTGGTATTGTTATATAGAAGAATGTCTTTATTCTGCATAAAGTGTTTTCTCAGTACGGAAACAATAGATACTTAACACCTGATACCTCCTTAACTAATCAGGATGCAGATGATTTAAGAATACGTTTTCCTTAAAATGTTAAGAAATGTATTTTTCTACAAAAATTCACCAGACTAAATCTCTGAAAGCCATCTTAGACTATGCTGGTGGAGGAAGTGTGAAGAGATCACATTAGGTCACCTGTCCACTGTGCTGAACATCGATCAGTCTTTCAGGAATCCAAGTCAACTTTGATCTTTTGATTTTCAGAGAGGACCTATAAAACTAATGGGCATCAATAAACTGGACTTCTGGATATTGAAAGATCAAGATTCCATGGCAAGATTATTGCAATTGAAATATTTAGTATAGAAATTTTAAGATCTAAGTGGGAAGGCATTTAAAAGTCAGAGATTGGACAATGAGAGGAAGTCACATTCAGCTTGATGTAAAGTTAAACAGTTAAACTCCTAAAACTAGGTAAAGTTAAACAGTTAAACTCCTAAAACTAGATAAGAGGTGGGCCTGGATGACCTCCCCCAGGCCTTTTAATGTGTGGATTTTTGACTCAGTTCCATCACATTCATATTGGGAGAGTCATTTCTAAATGTTGCTCTGCCACATATCACAGAATCCAAGGATATTCCATCTAGCAAGCTGGAATTCACATTTTGTTTGTCATGCAAATACCATCACTGAGTTTGTCATGTGACATTACACACACTCATGATCCCTGAGTGATCAAAAGAAAATGTAAGGGAACCAAAGGACCTAAGAATTAAGCTCACCAGGAAAGGGTTTCTCCCAATCTCCAATATACCCTCCTCTACTATTCTAGTGAGGTTATAGAAGCTGAACTGCTTGATATGCCTTACCTAGCAAGTTAATACGAAACTCAAGTAAGGATTCCTAGGAGTACAATTCTCTAACCTTAGCTCCAGAAATAGGATCAGGAAGAACAGTGACCAAGGAAAAGATCTTTAAACAATTAATAGCAAATACTTCACAAACTACTCCTTAAGTGGAGCCTTTAAGCCCTAAGATTAGCTCCCTAATACTTTTTTTTTTTTTTTTGTAGAGACAGAGTCTCATTTTGTCACTCTACCCTCAGTAGAGTGCTATGGCATCACATCTCACAGGAACCTCTAGCGCGTGGGCTTAAGGGCTTCCTTCTCATTCTCTCTCTCTCTCTTTTTTTCCTAGAGACAGAGTTTCTAGAGACAGACCGAGTTTGTTGCACTCGGTAGAGTGCTATGGCATTGCACAGCTCACAGCAACCTCCAACTCCTGGGCTCAGGCGATTTTTTTGCCTCAGCCTCCCGAGTAGCTGGGACTACAGGTGCCTGCCATAATGCCTGGCTATTTTTGTTGTTGTTGCATTTTGGCCCAGTCTGGGTTTGAACCCGCAACCTTTGGTATATGGGGCCGGTACACTGCCCACTGAACCACAGGTGCCACCTATGAGACAGAATTGTTCCTATGTGATGCTGGTGAAGATTGGGCAATTATTTATTCTAAACCAAGTGCTCAAAAACCAAAAGTCAAGGATATTATCACTTTACAATGGAAGAGAACAAAAGAAAAGATATGATTGTATGCTTGACTTGTGATGGGGAGAGGGATATGATTTGGGTTGCAAGATAGTCTCATAGGAGGAAAATCAAAGTGATCTCATGTCCTGATACATTAGTGGAAGCCTAGCAAAGGTGTGGACCCTCTAAGAAGGAGATAATTGCTATAATTCCTTACAAAGTTTTCACATTGTAAAAATAATTAGTCCCTTGTGAGTGAGTCAATGCAGAAAAAAACTTTACAGGGCAAAACTTTACATTTAAAGATACCTCTGGCACTTGCAGATAAATGCTTAAAGATGGGGAAATGTTCACATACTCTGTTAGCATTTGAAGAAGATTCTTAATTAAGGATTTAACTGCTATAGGTTAACTAGAGATTAATATCCATAGATTATATTCTTATAACCCACTCAAGTGTGTGCCTGCATACAAATGTTCATGCACACACACTCATGTGTGCCCACCTCTCCACATCCCAGCCCAACACAAGTGTCCTTGGGTCAGTGGGTAGCCCGTCACTGTGGATATTCATGCCACAAATTGTGATGGTTATGGTGTCAATGGCATTAACCTGGTTTCTTGTGCTTTTGGGGCCTATTTCTATCTATTTTCTGTCTACTTTCCTAATCTTAACCCCTTTGCCAGGCTCAATCTAGTCCAAGAAAACAGTGGATTTTCCAAAGGTTAGTTATCTTAGCTATTCACACATGCATCCTCTCCCCATAAGTGTTTAAGCACCAAAGAGATTTTAGAAGGGGTACATATCCTAAATTTTCCCTTTCTTCATTCCTTATGCTCTCCCACCAAAATACAAGTCTAGTTCATTGTCTCCCTCCGTTCCAAATTAGATCACTTTTGCTCTAAGTGGTCTAGCAACTTCCAAATGCTCTAATAAGGCTGGGGATAGCAATGGGTGTTCAAGTATGCAAGAAAATCAAGGTTTCTGAAAAACAAGTAGCTAGCCTTTCCCTAGGATGCAACAGTTAAGTTCTGTGGTGGAGGAGGGGAATAGGGATGAAGCAAATAGCCTTCCTTTAAAAATATGGGGGAAAAGGGTTCAACCTGGCCTTTATAACCTGACCAGGTGACAGTTAAGTATGATACTGGAATAAAAACATTCAAGCTACTATCAGTTCTCACTTGCAGAGATACTGGAAGATCTGTGTCACAAAAACTTACAAGTTATCCAAGAAAGAAGACAGAGGATTCATAAGGAGGAATGCAACACTGAAGAACTGTGAAGGGATGTCCCTGGATAAGGACTGTCCCAAGACTTGAGAGATCAGAGCCGCACTTGGGCAAAATACTGTCAGGTGTGGGACTTATTTAGAACCAGTTGAGGGGGTAAGTTATATATAGAAGCAAAAATTTTAAATACGGAGCTTATTAACTATAGGAAAAACCAACTTAACAAGTTAAAAATTTTTATAAACATATTATTAAATTATCTATCAGAAGAAATATGTGACTGAATCTGAAGAGTTGTACAACAGGTAAGAAGGGAAGGGGCACAATTCTATGCCATTTTTCTATATAAATCACATATAATTACTTGATATTTTTAAAATTATGTGTATATGAGCTAGACTTTTAAAATATTTATATTTAAAATACAAATAGAGCACAATTATCTTAGGTGATGATAGAAGTATAATCGGAAAAAAGTATGGCAAAACTATTACAAATTTATTGTCATTTTTACATTAATTTGTATTCTATTCACAGCAATAGTGTTAAAAGATGCTTGAATGTCAAACATATGTAAACAAAATATATGTTGAAACTACATGAACCACTTACTGTCCAGGTGGGCTCACATTGTAGATCCTAGATGTCGGGAACGTGTGCCAACTTGTTGGCTAGGATGATCATTTGACACTGCACAGATGATGATGACCTAAAGAGATATGAACAAGGAAATAGCTGAAGATAATTTTTTTTAATGAAGGACCATGCAGAAGGCATATTTACTATATGTGAGGTGTATATAGATGCATTCTGGTCCCTTTGTTTATAAGAAATATCCAAATTGCCTTACAAGGTGGTTTTAACCTTTGCATTTCAAGCAGCAACAAATGAGACTTCCTGGTGGTTCTTCTCATTGTTCCCAACTTTTGAAATTGTCAGGGGGTTTTTGTTTTGGGGGTTTTGTTTGTTTGTTTGTCTGTTTCTGTTTTTTTTTTTTTTTAGCTACTCTAACAGAATTATAATGATACCTCCTTGATGCTTGCATTTGTATTTCCTAGTAAAAGAGATGTTAAGCATCTTTCCATATTCTAACTTGCCAGCTTAATAACCTCTGTATGATGCATCTGTCCAGATCCTTGTAATGAATATTTTTATTGAGATATATACATGTATGTGTATGTACATTTATATTATATATATAGAGAGAGAGAGAGAGAGAGATTGAATATATCTTTATATGATTTTCAAACATTTTCTTCCAATTAGAAGGAAGATGATTTCTTTAGCTTTCAGATGGTAAGACATTTTTATGTGCTGTGCAATATTGAATGTCCCCCATCACTATTCCCAGGAATCTCATTAACACCACCACATTACCCAAATAACCAAATTCCTGCATTCCATCCAGGGCTTTCTTTATACAAATATGATTTGAAATAAATTTCACTTTTTGTACAAAAAAGGCAACAAATAACACTTTATATTCTATTTTTCTTACTCAACAGTTTATCCAGGAGATTTTTTTTTAATGACATGGAAAACTGCCTCATTTTTCATCCAGTTATGCAATTTTGAGCTGAATCAAAGACTAGTATGTTATATAAGCAGTCACCTTTTTATGTTCATTTAGGTTGTCACTAAATGAAATGAATCTGGTATTCACAGAAAGGGAAACACAGAAAGGGATCAAGGGCAGGCATGAGCAGGGAGAGGAAATGCACCGTGTCAGATGGAAGAATGTGAAAGATGCAGGCAGGGGACCACAGGTTGCTGTCCGTCTGCCCTCTCTTCACTACCTCCTCAGCCCAAGGACATAGTAAGGCCATCTCTCCATTGTCACGTCAGCTCCCAGGACACAGCTCCACTGCTCTGGGAGGTGTCACGATAACATGAGTGATATTAGGTTGGAGAATGCCTCTTTCCAAGACAATTACTCCATAGCTGCAAAGATTATCAATTATAGATGAAGCTATACTAACACAGCTGAGATGCAGCTGTATTAACACAATCCAGCCTGAGATTGCTAAGAAGTCAGGTCGATGGAGGGAGCACACTCTCACAAATGCTAGTTGAAAAGATCACAGAGAAGTACTGTCAGTTAAACACTGAAGACAGGATCCAAAAGAAAGACGGAAGTCCAGAAACGGACGTGGGATCACTCAGAGAAACAATAAAGAGCTTCGCACAAGACACAATGAAAGCACATGGCAAAACATGTAGGGGAAGATCCTGGCATCAAGAATCAAACACTTACGCCAGCCATCAGAAACTCAATCACCCTTTACTGCTTTTTCATATTTACAAGTGCTAAGGATCTAAAAACGGCACAGTTTTGAATATTTACATTATTTCCATTTCTTTCATAACATGTATTTTAACTATAAAGAGCACATAAATGTACACATTAAAAATAATAAAATGATAGCCCATATAGGAAGCAGTCAATGACAAATTAAAGCCTTATCAGACCCTAAAAAGTCCCTGGTAGATAATAAATATTTGATGATGAGAGTGATTTTTTGCGGGGGGTGATTTGATTTCGTACATTCTTATTACTCACGTCAGTGAGGATTGTCCTTGTGAGCTAATCCTTGAGGAGTTGATAGCAGTGTTTCATGCCATCTCCAAAGGCCTGTATGAATTTGTCATTGCAGAGGGTGAAGATAAAAGGGTTCAGAAAAGGGGTCACCACTAAAATCAGCAGTGATGTACCCCATTGTATTCAGCTGCCTGTGTTTGCTTGGGCTTCACATACAGGAACAAGCAGCTGCCATAAATGATCACGACATAAGTGAAGTGGGAAGCACATGTGGAGAAGGCATTCCTCCTTCCAGAGGCTGAGGGGAACTTGAGGATGGTGGCAATGATGAGACAGTTGCAGGTATCAAAGACCCAATGATAATGAAAACAGCCATTAAAAATAGAACAAACTCTGTGAAAAGGGTGTCATCACAGGCCAACTTAAGCAATTGCTCTCAGTTCCCAATTCTAATATAGTGGCACATGGTACATTCTACCCTTCTCCCACTGCATCTCTGTAGCTTCTTTTCTTTTCTTTCTTTCTTTCTTTTTTTTTTTTTTGAAATAGAGTCTCAAACCATCACCCTTGGTAGAGTGCCATAGCATCACAGCTCACAGCAACCTCAAACTCTTAGGCTTAAGCGATTCTCTTGCCTCAGCCTCCCAAGTAGCTGGGACTACAGGCACCCACCACAACGCCCAGCTATGTTTTTATTTTGTTGTTGCTGCAGTCATCATTGTTGTTTAGCTGGCCCAGACCAGGTTCAAACCCGCCAGCCTCAGTGTATGTGGCTGTAGTTGTAATCATTGTGCTATGGGCATGGAGCCTGTAGCTTCTTTAATAAATGAGGAAAAAGATTCTTGCCATCCACCATTTTTTTTCTTTTTGCTTGTTCAATCCCTATACATGTACAGCAATTTCAAAATTGTTAATACCTTGCTCCATGAGAAAAGCCTTTAACAATGAGAATGCAGTGATTATAGTTCTTTTCCTTTTAGCCTTAAAGTTTTCCATCAAAATATTATGTTCCAAAGTCACTTAGATCAGTCCTTTTTCCCTCATTCTTCTCCAGTCGACTTATATCTTACCTAGATGTTTTGATCACATTCAGTATTCTATCTTAAGATCCCTGAACCGTCTGATATTTTTAAAATTTGTACACATTGATGTTTATTTTTAAACTGTAAAGTTGTAAGATTGGAAAATGCACAGTGTATCCAACATTATCATACAGATTAGTTTCATCACTCAACACTTCCACTGTACTTCCCTAGGTAATTATTGTCACCTTACTTATCACAAAGATGTAAGTCTCCACTTACCTCTTTTCCATCTATATTAGCTTCTCCTTTGTTATAGAATGTCATTAGAGTTGAACCATGGGCTACTTAGCCTTTTGCTATGGCTTCTCTTGCTTAGCAAAATGCATTTGAGATTCATTTATTTTATTGTGAGAATTATTAGCACTTTCCTCTTTAGTCACTAAATAGTATTCATTTTGTATGGGTGGGTCACAATTTGTTTATTCGTTCATGTTCAGAAGGATATTTTGGTTGCTTCTAATTCTTGGCAATTATGAATAAATCTTTTATAAACAGTCACATAGGTTTTGTGTAAATCTCAATTTTAACATCACTTGAATAAATGCCTACTGAGTGTACTTGCTGGGTTATATGTGAAGCTTGTGTTCAACACGATAAGAAAGATCCAAATCGTCATACAAAATAGTTCTAATACTCTGTATTATGACCATAAGTAAATGAAAGTTTCTGAAGCTCCACATCCTTCTCAACATTTGGAATTATCAGGGGGGTTGTGAATTGGATTTTGACTCTTCTAATAGGGGTATAATGCTATCTCATTGTTTCCTTTTATATTTCTCTAATGACAAATGATGTTGAGAATCTTCTCATATGCTAGCTTGCAATATTTATATTTTTTTATTATGTGTAATTCAGATCTTTTCTATGGTTTTTATTAAGCTATTTGTTTCCTTATTTTTGAGTTTCCAGATATATATATATTTAATAGACTATAATAATTATAAATATTTATTATAATATAATTCATTATTATAAATAGAATAAATATATTCTAGATACAATTTCTTTATCTGATATGATATTTCCAAATATTTTCTTTCAACTTACACCTTAACTTCTTATTCTTTTCATAGTGACTTTCATCAAGTAAAAATTTTGAATTTTGACAATGTTCAAGTTTTCAATTTTTTCTTTCATGGATTGTGCTTTCCGTATTGTGTCTAAAACTAAACAATGACATCAGGGTCAAGTAGATTCATCTCATAGATGGCTCATAGTTTTGCATTTACATTTAAGTCATTTATGTTCATTTTGCTCAAGGTGCAAGATGTATGTTGAGGTTCATTTTATTGCATACAAATATTCAGCAATATTCTAGCACTATTTTTGAAAAGATAAACTCTTCTTTGTTAAATTTCCTTTGAAATGTTTTCAAAAATAAATTAACTACAGTTGACTGTGTCCATCTCTGGGCTTTCTTTTCTCCTCTATTAATCTATGTGTCTATAATTTTTCAGTACCACAGTGTCTTGATCAACATGCTAACTTTATGGAAAACTTTCAAATTAGGTTACGTGAGTCTTCTCACTTAGCTCTTCTATTTCAAAATTCTTTCAGCTATTTTATCACCTTTGCCTGTCTTTATAAATTTTAGAATCACTTTGTGAACATCTACAAATAAGTTTGCTAGAATTTGGATAATGAATTTGCCATGAATCTATAGAAAAAAATAATATCAAAACAATATTGAGTATTTCAATCCATAAGTATGGTATACCTTTCCATTTATTTGAAGCATTTTTATAGCTTTCATGAGTAAATTGTCTCCTAAGATCTTGAATGTATATTGTTGGACTCATACCTAAGTATTTCATGTTTGTTAGAACTATAAAATTTGGTATTAGTTAATAAATTTATGAGTAATTCACTTTGCATATTCACCTTATCTCTTTCAGCCTCATTCAAATCTCATTACTTCCAGGAGTTTGCTGGTAGGATCTTTGGGGGTTCTATACAGGCAATTATGTCATCTATTAATATTCAGGAAACAGTGGTCAGTGTGGAAACTCATTTCACTGCATTGTTTACCCTCCTTTCCTATTTCACTTCATTTACTTTTACTATTCTAGGAATGCACCTTGCACACACAAATACTTTTACCACTTAACCCTTGTCTAAGGCTCTGATTTCTAGATAATGAAGGCTATTATTAACCTTTCACCTATCTGAAAACAAATAATTTGTTTTAAAAATAAATATTAAAAATAAAATATTAAAACTATTAGAAAAAACATAAAAATATTTCTTAATCATTTGACTTTAATATTAATTTAAAACACAGATAAAGAAACAAATGTAGAGCTTAAGACATTATTTTCAGGCTCAGCGTCCATAGCACAGTGGTTTCGGCGCTGGCCTTATGCACCGAGGCTGATGGGTTCAAACCCAGCCCGGGCCAGCTAAACAACAATAACAACTGCAACCAAAAAAAAAAGGATAGGCATTGTGGCAGGCGTGTGTAGTCCCAGCTACTTGGGAAGCTGAGGCAAGAATCGCTTAAGTCCAAGAGTTTGAGATTGATGTGAGCTGTGACGCCACGGCACTCTACCAAGCATGACATAGTGAGACTCCGTCTCAAAAAAAAGAAAAAGAAAAGAAATTATTTTCAGGAGAACAATTTGCAACCACCACCCAGATCAAGAAACATAACTTTGATAGCAACTACAGAAGACTATCCTATGTCCCATACCAATTATAATCATCATATTCTCAGAGGTAAGCTCTTTTTTTTTTTAGTGAAGAATTTATTTTATTTTTTTTTATGTTGTAAGCATTTTATTTTTATTTTTCTTAGATCTTGACCTTTACTTCTTTTCATTCCTTAAGGGTTTTATCACCCCAGTTTAAATTGCTATACACTATAGCTTAGTTTAGTGTAGTGTATAGCTTAGTTTTGTACATCTTTTTTCATTTCATAGATTTTTAAGTTTATTTTAATGTGCAAATTCTCTCTATAGCCCTTTCACTTTATTTGAATCTATCTTTTGAGCATATCAGGTGTTTCAACTGTAGATTTCCTGTAATCAGAGCTTTACTCATTCCATTCTCATTATGGAGTATGTCTTTTCTATTCTCTGCATGTTGTTCTATACATTTGCAATGTATGTAAAGGTGTATATAAAGGTGACGAATTGTATAAATATCACTATGAACTCAGAAATTCAAATATATTTCATATGTTTCAAATGATTGCATTTATATTTTCTGTATATTATACTTTTGTTAATATAACCAGAGTCAGTTTGATATCCTGCCCTAGACCTGAAACTAGACATTTCTCCAAGGAGCCCTGGTTCCTCATATAAAGAAATGATATCACAGGGCCACAACCAGGGCTTAGGAATCTTCATTGTAATTGTATCAGTCAGTGTTGCCAGGACATGTCAGTGGACAGAGCCAGAAGAGAGACACTAAGACACACAGACAAAGCCATGAGTTATCCGTGGTATTTGTACTTTTCAAACACAAAATTCTAAACAATTTGCCTAATTTCTCCTATATTATATTTGAAGTGAGAATGTTTCATAATTATTCTTTTATTTTATTTTACATTATATTCTTAGTCATCCTAAAATACTATCTTCATCAATATGATCATTGCAAATTTTTTTTTTTAATTTTTCACATGTTCTTCCCATTCTTATTAACCAAAAAAAAAATGTTGTGGCTAGATGCAGTGGCTCATACCTGTAACCCTAGCACTCTGAGAGGCTGAGGAAGAGGATTGCTTGAGCTCAGGAGTTCAAGAGAAGCCTGAGCAAGAATGAGACCTGCCCTCTCTTATAAAAATAGAAAAAAATAGTTTGGTATTATGGTGAGTGCCTGTACTCCCAGCTATTTGAGAGGCTGAAACAGGAGGATCACTTGAACCCAGTAGTTCAAGGTAGCTATGAGCTAGGCTGAGGCCACTCCACTCTAGCATGGGGCAACAGACTGAGATTCTGTCTTAAAATAAAATTGTGGTATTATATATTTATTGTCAGAGCATATAATACAGAAAATACAAGAGCATATTTTTAGTCACTTGAGTGTCAAAGGATTGTTATTCACAAATATAAATTATAGAAGATTACTATTGACAACAGAAAATTAATAATTCTAATGTAATCTGAGAGATTAAAAACTGAAAAGTAAAAAAAAAAAAGAAAAAGGTATTTCCAACAAGCATAAGATAACACAGAATATATCTTCACAATACAGTATCTAAAGATTATGTCATTGCAAAGGTAGTGAATGCCTCAGGACAAGAAAAATGTGTAAACCCATATCTGTTCTTCTCTACTCTTCTTCCATTATCTTAACTTAGATCTAAAGAAATTTTAAAGCATATCCACACTTACTAAAAGTTGTTCTGCCAAAATATTTCCTCTGTTACATTTGCATAAACAAAGCTTTCCTTACAATAAAAGGATGATTTCTCTGATTTTTGAGATGGTAAGACATTATTATGAAGTAGAAATAAAAACAACACAAAGAGCTATTTCACACACTGGCTCTTTCCAGTAATATTCCAAGAAGCCCCATTCCCACCACCCTATCCTCAAGGTAACAAATTTCCTGTGTTCCCTCCAAGACATCAGGAAAATATGTACAAATGTGAACATAACTAACATTTGCTTTTTTCTTATAAAAAAGTAACAAATAAAATGCTCTCTGCTTTTCTTATTCAACAGTTTATTTTGTATCTTCCTTTAATGGCGCTGCCTCCTCTTCCTCTAGTTGTGTAATACTCCAACTGAATGAAAAGTCTCATAAATGACATAAGCAGTCACCTTCTGATGTTCATTTAGTTACCACTAAACTTGTGTAATTACTTACGTAATGAGGCAGAAAGAATTTCTAAACCTGTGTCAGGCAATTCAAAAATATTAAATGAAAATAGTGGAGACTTTACATCTTTGGTATTTACCTGGATGGAGTTGAAGAACATTATTCTTAGGAAAGTATCACAAGGATGGAAAAATATCTAATACATGCAATACTAATATGAAACCAATAGATAAACAACTACACTCCCACATGAGAGAAAAACATAATTGAATTCAAGTGCAGTGGAAGGGAGGAGACGGATTGGGAAGGAGGGATAGGGATTGGTAAATTCTCACATAAGGGGCAGAAAGTAAGGGCTCAAATACAACCCGAACTATACCTAACAAACGCAAACAATGTAACCTAATCATTTTTGCTGTCATATTAATCTGAAATATAAAGAACAGAAAATAGTGGTTACGAGAGGAACAGGGACAAAAATGAGACAGTACAGGGCTGAGATGGGTGTATTAAGAGAGGTCAGTGCTAAGTTGACCTTGGTAAACTTGGTACTAGTCAGGGAATAGAGGGGAAAAAATCAAAAATTGATCTGGTATTCACAGAAAGACACAAAAGGAATCAAAAATAAACTGGACAGGGGCAGGCAAGATCTAAGGGAGCAGGGAGAGGAAATGTGCTGTGTCAGGACTGAGCAATGTGAAAGATGCAGGCAAAGGGGCCACAGCTGCTTCTCCCTCTGCCCTCTCTTCACTACCCACTTAGTCCGAGGACACATCAGGGTCAGCTCTCCATTGTCAGGTCAGCTTCTGGGCCATAGCTGCATTACTCTCCCACACTGGGGGCTGCATGGACATGTGAGTGACATTAAACAAGAGATGGCCACTTTCCAACAATAAAAAGAAAAAAAAAAAAGAGATGGTCTCTTCCTCAGAATCCTAACCACACTTGTACAATTTCACCAATTAGAGAAGCACCTATATTAACCCACATCCAGCCCTAAGATTGCTAAGTAGTCAGACTGATGGAGTGAGTTTACACTCACAAATATTAATTGGAAAAACCACCTATCAGTTATACATTGAAGGCAAGACTCTTAAACAAAGCTGAAAGTCTGAGGCTGGACCTGGCTTGCTCACAGAAGGAATAATAAACTACACAATGAGAAAACACCATGAAAGCATAGAGTTGAATAAGGGACAATGAATCCGATAATTAGAATACAATATTTATGTCAGACATCAGATAATATATCACACTCTTCTTTTTTTTTTTTACCATCTACAAGTATTTTAGCTATAAAAATCACACAATTTCTTTATAGTTACTCTCGTCACATTTCTTTATTAACATCTATTTTAACTATATAGGCCACATAACTGTATACATCCGTTAAAAGATAATAAAGTGATCTAGCTCTATCAGGACCTAATAATTATCTGGTGGGTCATAGAATATTTGATGAGGAGGATGATCATTTTGGATTTGAATTAGTGCCTTCTTATTATGCAAGTAAATGAGGGTTGTCCTCGATACATAGCTAATCCTTGAAAAGTTGATAGCAGCGTTTCATGCCATCTCCAAAAGCCTGTATGAATTTGTCATTGCGGAGGGTAAAGATAAAAGGGTTCAGAAAAGGAGTCACCACTAAAACCAGCAATGATGCTACCCTGTTGTACTCAGCTGCCTGCGTTTGCTTGGGCTTCACATAGAGGAACAAGCAGCTGCCGTAGCCGATCACAACATAGGTGAAGTGAGAGGCACACGTGGAGAAAGATTTTCTCCGTCCAGAGGCAGAGGGGATCTTGAGGATAGTAGAGATGATGTAGGTGTAGGAAACAATTGTAGGGATTAAAGACCCAAGGATTATGAAAACAGCCATTAAAAATAGAATAAACTCTGTGAAAAGGGTGTTGTCACAGGCCAACTTGATCAATTGCCCTCGGTCACAGTAGAAATGATCTAATATATTCGATTTGCAGAATGTCAGCTGAAACGTGGCATAGACTGGCCAGATTTCAGAAAGGAACCCAAACACCCATGACACGATTACTACCCACATGCAGGTTTGGCTGTTCATAATGATGCTATACCTCAGAGGGTTGCAGACAGCCACATACCGGTCCACAGCCATCACTCCCATTAGTGCCAACTCTGAGGTGCCCAAAGAGAGATACAAATATAGTTGTGCGATACATGCAGTCAGAGATATTATCTGAGTCTTTGGAAGCAACAACCCCCAGAGCATGAAGGGGACTGCAGTGGATATGATCAGGATCTCCAGGATGGAGAGGTGGCCAAGGAAGAAGTACATGGGGGAATGCAGGCGTTTATCAACACAGACAGTGACAATGATAACTGTGTTCCCCATTACTGTCACTGAGTACAAGAAGAAGAAGGTAGCAAAGAGGACATGATGTACTTCTTGGGATGCAGGAAAGCCTAAGAGAAAAAATTCAGTGACACTGGAGGAAGAATTCCCCAACATTTTGTTCTGAGTGCTCCTTCCTTGTGAAATCTAGAGGAGAAAAAGAGAGAATACTGCTTCTCATCTCAACAGAAACACTCTTCCCAGCTAGAGGAAATTATTCCCTCCAGCTCATAGGATCCACATGCTATCCTACTCCCTTGGCATGGTCAGTGTTAAATTGTCTAAATATAGATAATATATGAAGGAAATAGCAGTAGCCAAGAAGATATGCCAGTCAACAACATCATATCATTGGTATGACAGCCCAACCCCCACAAGTAGGCATCATTGAAACTTTCCATGTGCAATTCATCTGCCTTTCTTTCAACTAGGAAAAGCCACTCTGCTTGCCTCCCTGTTCACAATGTGTTTTCAGCACTAACTATCTTCCATGTGGAGTGTCCTAAGCTACTTTACCCCCTAAGTAAAGGGGGGTCCACTCTGCTGATTACATAGCTTACTCTTCAGTACCTTGTTGTCATTGTTGTAGAATGAAGACAGGCCAAGTGATTCCCATACTGATCCTGTCCTACTCTTTCCCTCAAAGAAAGGAATGACTGGAGGATTCTCACCTCCAAACAAAGGCCCTGCAATGGAAAGTTGTATGTTTCTCTAGAACTAGGCCTAGGCTGCCTCCTGCCTGATAAGTGCTGAGGATTATCTGTGGGCCAGAGGAAGCTGCTTCTGTCTTCACTGTTGGGGAAAGAAAGAATTCTCTTCACACTAGCATTTAAGAAAAAGCATAGCAATGATAGTGCCGTGGGATGCCTGTTTCGCTCCTTCTCTTTTGCTCCTTCTTTCCTTCTGCAACACATCCCTAAGGCACATTATTAACCAAAGAAAGTTAGTTCAGCAAAACCCTAGGGATGCAGTGAAGGGAACACCAAGGTAAATTTCAGCCCTTCTCTCCTGAGGCTAATCAGGTTTCAGAATACTTAAAAGTTTTATGTAATGGGCAAACTTGAAATCTCCCTCATCAAGAATTTCCCAACATACTGCTTCTAACTCCTGGTTATAAACAAATCAAATCAGCCTCTTCTCTCTTATGTGCATCTCCCAAATTCCATTTAGCTCTGAGTCTATGGTACTCCAAGTCAAAGACTCCACAAAAAGTTGCAAAACACACAACAAAACCCCAAAGGGAAAGGTTGCACAGTGACATGAGAAAAGATTAGAGTAGGCAGCTCCAAGATTCTCTCTCTTCACAGGGAGAAAAAAAAAATGAAAAAAAAAAAGCTGAAAGGATAGTACCACTTTTTTTAGAATTTTGAAAACATTTAAAGTTTTTCAACAACCAACCAAACTCTGTCCCAGCAAAACATTTAAAATGTTACCATTGCCCCATGAGGCTCTCCTTCCTGCAAATTTTCAGAATACAAGATCAACAAATAAGAATCAGTCCTATTTCTCTACACTAGCAATGAGCAACCCAAAAGGGAAATTAAGAAAATCATACCATTTGCAATAATATCCAAAAAAACAAATACCTAGGAATATATTTAACCAAGGAATTGAAAGAATTGTGCACTGAAAACTACAAAACATTGCCAAAAGAAATTAAAACAGACTTTTGTATAAATGACCCAAAGATGGCCTCTGTGCCTTGGTACCACATTGGTTTACTCCTTCACTGAAGGCTGATACCTGTTAAGCCAAAAACTCAACAACAAACTCAATTTTTACCTAACCAGTTAATTTTCAGATAGCCCAAACAAGCATTTTACCCTGCAATGCATATGACACAAAACTTCACCTCGTATTCACTGGCCTTTAATAAAGCAGAGCCTTATGATTATAAGACCCTGAGCTTTTATGCCCCTTCACAGTTCTCTGACTCACAAACTCCACACTATACTGTTGAGGGACATCACCTGGACAAGTAAACCTCCTCTTTACCCTCTTTTCCTCTTCTAGGGAGCACTCACTCTAAGTTTTTAGACAGTACAATCAGAGAACCCTCTCCAAGAACTGCTTGTTATGTATTACCGCCCCTCATGGTTATAACTTTTTTTTTAACTCAAATACCTTAAACTCCTACATAAACCTCAATAAATACCATCTTCATGGATTGGAAAATTTAGTATTATTAAATTAGCAATACTAATCAAAGCAATCTACAGATTCAGTATAATCCCCATCAAAATCCAACAATCTGTAATAATGAAAATACTGATCCTCAAATGTATATGAAATTGCAAGGGAACATGTTTGGCCAAATAAATCCTGAAAAAGAAAAATGAATTTGGAAGACTCACACTTCCCAATTTCAAAACTCACTACAATGCTGAAGTAATTTTAAAAGTGTGATACAGGCATAAAAATGGACATGTAGACCAAACGAATGGAATTGAGAGTCTAGAAATAAACTCATGTATTTATAGCCAATTAATTTTCAACAAAGGCATCAAACCAAATCAATGTGAGGATGAAAGATAATCTCTGAAACAAATGATGATGGGACAATCAGATCTCCATATGTGAAAGAATAAATTTGGTACTCTTACATCATTTACAAAAATTAACTCAAATTGATCAATGACCGTAGGAGCAAAAACCATAAAAATCTTATAAGAAAACACAGGGACAATCTTCATGACCTTGTATTTAGAATGAGTTCTGAGACATGACACAGAAATCAAGAGCAACAAATGAAAAAAAATAGATAAATTTTTTCTATTCATCAAAATTAAAAACTTTTGTTCATTATAGGAAATTGTCAATAAAATGAAAATACAATCTACTCAATGGAAAAACATTTGCATAGCATATATTTTACATATTTAATATGATAATGGCCGTTGAGTTGTTTCCAGTTTTTTACCATTACCAAATATACTACAATATAATCCTCACATATGTTACTATACTTTTACAAGTATATAATTTTAAATAACTGTGTAAACTTTTCTATTTTATATCAAATTGGACTCCAAAAATTTGTATCAACTTATAATTCATTTGTAATATGACATTGGACTTATCCCCAGATCCTCCAGACAATATGATTCCATTTCTATGTTAACTCTGTGCTAGAAATGACAACAACATATTAGGAGTCAGTAATCATATAGTGAAATACGGACATATCCCACCAGTCCTTGTCCCCATGGGAACCATGCTAATAGCTAGATGCTCACAGAGTCTTAGCCTTGGAGCAGCTGTGTTACATCATGTGATGTCAGATGGGACAATGTGAAGGAAGGCTGCTGGCAAATAGGGAAATCCAAGGAGGGCTTAGACCCTTTCTTGTAGGACTTCTGTATTTGGGACCAATTTCCATACATCAGATCCTAAATGCAGTGCCTATAAATACTTTCTGGTATTATTAATGGCCATGTTTGACCATCAGAAAAAGGGCCTTGTGCCTTGAGTTCTATAATTGAATCTTTCCCTGACTTAGTGAATTAATAGTCCCTCCTTGTCTCAGTCTTTCTCTCAAAATTACAGAGAGGAGACAATCCAAGATGAGAAGAAAAAACTGTCCTGAACCAGGGAAAGAGTAAAAGCACTGTGCTCTATCATCAGTCAGAAGTAAAAATTCAACAGCAACTACTCAAACAATCTCTCATATCTATTCTCTTCTCCCTGCATTTTACTCTGCACAAACAAACTTCATAAAGTACATTCACATTGTTGTTCCACTACTGTCCAGAACTCTTTTCATGTTGCAAACTGAAATTCCATGCCCATTAAACAATAGCTCCTCATTCCTTCCTCCCCACTGTCCCCTAGCAACTACCTTATACTTTCTGTGTCTATAAATTTGGCAAGTCCAGATACTTCATATAAGTAGAATTATATCATATTTGTCTTTTTGTATCTGTTTATTTCATTTAGTATAATGTCATCGAGTTTCATCTATATGTCAGAATTCCCTTCCTTTTGAAGGATAGATAATAATCTGTTTGATGTATCTACCACATATTATTTTGATCTATGGTGTGCCCCGATAAGGAAGTAAGGCCCACTGAATTCACCATCTGGCTTTTTGGCTTCACAACGGAAAGAATTCAAGAGTGAGCCAACTAAAAAAAGAAAGTTTATCTATATAGAGACAACAGATCCTACTCCACAAACAGAGCAGGGGTCCTTTCCCAACTAAGAGCGGGGACACCTCCTGGGGCAATGGCAACATCTTTAAATATTTAAAAACCCTATACATGAACAGCATTGTTTTATGGTCAGGCCATAAAGGTCAATCATAAACTGCTGTCATAGAAAGGTAAACACAAACAGTTTGTAAGACATCCGGCTTAGTGATGCATCCATTATTGGGTGGTTCCAGACTGGTGATTTTCAGGGATGTTCAGGGAAGTTAGCACCTGGTCTTGACTGAAACAACTGTACTCAGACTCTTTTGACCTTCCTTTTCAGCCTTATCCTAACATTTACATAACCTTTCTTAGATCCATGGGCACTTGGGTTACTTCCTTTCTTTGGCTATTGTAAATATGCTTCTATGAAGGTGAATAATCAATATTTCTTTAAGACCCTGCTTTCAATTCTCTTGAATATATATCCAGAAGTTGGATCATATGGTTCTGTAACATACACAAGATTCTCATAAGTCGTAAGTAATATATCCAGAATCAAATGCAGACTGCCAAATCCCATAATCTGAACATGTAGTCATTAATTATTACTCTTTTTGGAAAATGACAAACTGAGATTTAGAGGCTTTAAATAATTTTCCAACAGATACTCAGCTAATAGTGAGGCTAGGTTTTGAAAGCAGATCTGATCGAAAATTTCATGTCAGTCCCCATCATTTAATCTCTCATTCATAAATGAACCTCCTTTCTTCTCCAATAACCATTTTATTTTCTTGAGACAGAGTCTCACTTTGTCACCCTCAATAGAATGTCAAGGCATCATAACTCATAGCAACTTCAAACTCTTGGCCTCAAGCAATCCTCTTGCCTCAGCCTCCCAAGTAGCTGAGATTATAGGCACCAACCGCAATACCCAGCTATTTTTTCCACTCTAAACATATGAAATGTTTATTGGAGCAAGACCCCATCTCCAATAAACATTTTGAAATGTTTAGAGTAGAAGAGCTTTGAGCTTTAATTCAGGAAGACAAAATATAGCCTGAAATGATAATGAACTTAGGAAACAAATTCTGATTTGTTCCCCATCAAACACAATGCCATGTCAAACTTTTGGGAAATGTTCCAGGTCATAAATCACAGGATATATATTTAAGTAAAGGAGGAATACAATGAAGTGTGAATTACTGAATGAATAAATGAATAGAAATATAAGTCCCGTTGACAGCGTTCCAACCACTCAAGTCCACACCAGCAAGTGTTGTGGGAAGGAAGTGTGAGATAGAGAGGGCAGGGAAAGAATAGTGTAACTTGAGTCTGAAGCTTTTGCAGTGCTGGTATTATCAGGGCTATGTAAAGTGAAGTCCATGGACGACTACTGGTCCTTGAACTGTTTGTTACTGTTCTATGAAAAGAAAATTACAAACCTAGCAGTAAGTATTTAGAAACATAGAAATACAAGAGATACTACCAGTTGATTTTGACAAAGCTAATCCCTGAACTTTGGCTGTGTTATTAACATAAAGATGATTCTTTAGAAGGCACAGGCAAGGATTAAAGAGTTGACATGATTTGAAAATTACAAACCCAGGAAACTAAGGGTGAGGAAGAAATAGAAGTGATGCAAAGAAAGATACAAAGCAAAGCAATAGGAAGATATAAAAGACAAATGTGCCCTCAGAGCAGCCAAATCAGAGAGGGAATAGGGAGAGTTTAACACTACCACGCCTCCCTGGTCAAGTGTCAGGCCCCAGGAGGGATATAGCTACTTGGACTTCATGATGTCACCATCTTCCTCAGGAGGCCCAAAGACCTGCAAGCGTGCCCTTTTACACAAACTAGTGTTTGGATAGGCTCAGCTTATGGACACAAGAGCTATTCATACGCAGAGCTTCAACTCGGACTCCACCAAGCTTGGGAAGCCCAGAAAAGGTGGCAGCAGTGTGGCCCAGGAAGCAGGCCATGCCTTTGGAAAGGAAGCAGTTAAGAAGCTCTGAAGAGATGTAGAAGTTGTGTGCTCAATAAAACAACCTCACAGATATTCCATGAAAGTTAATAACAATAAAAACGCAAAACACCTACTCCACATTCATCTCAATTGATGGTAGAGATAGAAGAAAAGATTTTGGAAGCTGTATCATTTGAAATGTTTTTAGTTACAAGAAATAGCAAATCCAGTCAAGTTGTCCTACATGCTGAAAGAAATTTAGTAGATGATATAATGAAAAGTTGGCAGTGAGAAGACCTAGATTGTGGCACAGTTTAATCAGTACTTCAGCTACATTTATGATCAATTCTCTTCTGTGGGTATACTTCATCCTTAGGCAAGCTTCCCTGATGCTTCCAAAATGAAAGCAATGATTCTGATGTCTCATTAACACACCCCATTACCCAGAGTAATGGCTCAATATTGTTCACTGCAATGTTAACTCAGTCAAGAGACTAACGCTCAGTAAGCCAAATTGTGTCATATACCTACTCCTGACCCAACAGAAGTAGGCCACACCCCTAGACAATGATTGCAGCACAATAGCACAGGGATGGTGTCGATGCTAGGAAAGTAATCAGTGTCCACTACTGAGATTTTTGGTCTAACTCATTCACTGCATGGACAAAACAAACCTAAAATCCAAAGCTCAATTATTTCCCACAGTAACACAGTTTTTCAATTCCAAGCTATGAATTAAACTATAATCTACTAAATATCAGTCCCCTATATGCTTCTAAAGAAAGAGACGAATTGGGGAAGAAAAGGTGTAATTTCAGAATAAACAGGTAAAAACAAGCAAGTATAAGGGAATATACACAGTGAGATTAGAAAGTTTACCCAGAGAACCAATAGAAATTGAGGCTTGTGATCAGACTCATGAACTCTCCGGGAAGCTGGTGTGGGTATGAGATGAATAAGTAAAAACAGAATAAATTCAGAGTAAATAGAAGCCAAATATAGAATATATGCATAAGAATCTAGAAGGGACCTTTGAAATATTCTATAGATAAAATTAAAAATTTTAGAAAAGGTGACTCCTCTTGAGTTGAGGGTCAGACATGATTGAATTACAAGACTAGAAACAAGATGGGAACCAGAGTACAGAGAAGAACCACCCACCTGACCAAACAGAGCAAACATTCTTGTTTCTGTGGTTTTTGTGCCCTCCACTTGCTATATGGAAATCTGTTGGCTTCTACCAGGGATCCATTCCTATGCAATGTATGTAGGCTAAACAGAAACGCATGGAACATGTTTAGTCTCAATCTTTGCAAAGAGAAAAAGGGACCAGAAAGGAAACATGTAGCCATGATTTGTGAACATGTCAGGAGAGAGAGGTGGACATGATTGTGAGAGAAGACAGAACAGAGGCTACCTAAAATTTTTCATAGACCAACTTGAGAAAAATTTAGGTTATGAAACAAAAGGCTTTGGGATCAATCACATATAGTATTAGAGTTTAAGAGAGATTGACAGGATGTCTGGAAGACTATTCCATTCTCTAAAAATTAGTAATGTGATATACTGCCAAGTCTAGATGGATGGATAGATGGATGGATGGATGGATGGATGGCTGGTTGGGTGGGTGGTTGGGTGGGTGGATGGATGGAGGGATGGATGGATTGATGTATAGATAGATAGATAGATTTAACCTTTCCTCTTCATGCTAGGGAATGAGACAGGAGAATTTATAACAGAAAATTCAAGAGCAGAAGATATGATGAAATAAACATGACCAATAACTAAAATATTGGTGACCCAGTCAATAATGAAAGGCTTACAATTTAAAAGGATGATTCGATCTAGAACTGCAAGTGGAATAGAGGCAGTGAGATCTATGAGAGTAGGAAAGATAGAGGAATCATTATGTCATAAGGACAAGGGTCAGAGTAGGTTTTTAGACTCCTCGGTAAAAAAATTTAGGTTACAGCTAGGTCAATTGGCTAAGGTCAATATATTTGGCATATAATCAGTAAGGATGGAGAGTATCACCAGCAACTTGGAGTAAGAATATTAACAAGGCATAAAAGGGGGATTAAAATTACCAACCACTACCAACTCCTGAACCCCTCTTATGCACTTGAGTTTTTCCCACATCATCTCTGACAATCTTAGAAAGAAAAATGATTTTGGTTTGGAAAGCTTTGCAAAAATAAAAGGAAGGTAACCTATCAAATAGATAGAAATTTGAACAAAAAGAATCCAAATATTTTACAACAGGGATCCTCAAACTTTTTAAACAGGGGGCCAGTTCACTGTCCCTCAGACCGTTGGTGGGCCGGACGTTAGTTTAAAGAAAAAAACTATGAACAAATTCCTATGCACACTGCACATATCTTATTTTGAAGTAAAAAAACAAAATGAGAACAAATACAATATTTAAAATGAAGAACAAATAAAGTTAAATCAACAAACTTACCAGTATTTCAATGGGAACTATGAGCCTGCTTTTGGCTAATGAGATGGTCAATATCCAGTTCCATATTTGTCACTGCTAGTCGTAACAAGTGATGCAAGTGTGCAACAAGTGATCCAAGTGTGCATCAGTTTGTCTAGATTTGGTTGGAGATTTCAGATGTTTCATTCTGGGAAAAGTCTGTTCACAGACATAAGTGCTGCCAAAGATGGTTGCCATTTTGAGTGCATGGTTCCTGAGATTAGGATATGTCTCAGAGGGGAGAGATGCATAGAAATTAGGAAGGCTGCTTGACTTAAATGCATCTTTCAGAGTCACAATTCTGCAGTTCAGCCAGTTCCATTTGGTAAATTGTATCCACATTTTCTTTCTTTCTTTTTTTTTTTTTTATTTTAAGATACTGCATTCTTAAAACAGGTCACAACACTAAGCTTTTGGCCCATTCTGCCCCTTTACAAGCTACAAATGCTTGCTGAGCAGCGAAGGGGTGCTCTTTTATAGCATGTCTGAAAACTAAATAAAAATCCATATAAAACAAATATTCAAATAGTTTCCATAGGTACACAGATAAGTGTGACCCCATCTAATCTTACACATGGCTGCATCTTTGCCAACCCTACTCTTACAAAGACATTTCAAAACTAGCAATAATTAAGTTAAATGGTCCCCCCAAATCCCTTAATTCAATCTAAACTCACAGTTAACAGCTACAGAATGATATCTCCACATTAATGAAGCACTAGTTGCTGGGTGATGTTTCATTCCACTTTCCCAAGCACAAGACACAGGCAGAGTGCCAACATCCTGCTCTTCTAATTTGGGTAGGTAGTCGGGGTTCTGGATTTGCTGCACAAGTTGCCACATTGGCCTGACATCACATAGTAGATAGTTGGCCTCTGGAATACATTGAAAATAGAAGCAGTAACTACAGTGTAAGCACCCATATTTTCAAAGAGCATCCAGGGACCCACATGCATTTCTGGCAGGTCACAGCACTCAACTATCTGGTCAAGGCCATCGCATGTTGGTCCCCATGTGCTGGATGAATAATACTTCTCATCTGGTTTAGCTATCTTTTGCAGAAGAGGCTTACATGAGCATGATCATAAAGGATGCAATTAAATGATCCATATACTCCATCATTGATGTAATACATAAAATTTTGTTCACTGGACTCATTTTCATAATCAGAGCCTATCTGTTCCTTTACACAATTTTTTTGGCAATGATATTAACTGCAAGTGTGAAGGCTGTGCAGCATAATATATGCCTGGCTCAGCTATAATTCTCACTCCAGAGTCTGATGGAAAGCACTTGTCCAATGCTGGGTTGATTACACCAGTGATCTCTTCAAATTTAAGCTTCACATCCTCAGATCCAGGAAAGCCACCACCAATATCAAGCAGGTACATGTTCAAATCAACCTCAGCTCCCATGTCAAAGACACAGCAGGCTTCAGAGATTGCCAGCAGGAAGATCTCAGGATCAATACAACCATTTCATACATGGAAGCTGACACCAATGACATTAATATTTAACTCTTTTGCCCGTTCCAAAAGAAGTCTGCTGGTTTTGAGTGTGGCACCAAATTTATCACCGAGTCCACAGACTGCTTTGGAATCATCAGTGGCAATCCACAATACCAACTTGACCTTTGGATGCGCTCTGGCAACTTTCGTCAACTCAACTTTACTGTCATAAGTCATCATCTGGACCCTATTATTGGCAGCATACTTAATTTGAGACACTTGTTTACAAAGATTTGCATAGATAATCCTCTCTGGAGGCACCCCGAGACTGCACCAATTGTATTTCAGTCTTGCTAGCTCAGTCAAATCCTGTCGCAGTGGCAGCGAGGGTCTTCACAATGGCTCTACTGTCATTACATTTGACTGCATAAAAGGGAGTGACACAAGGAAGAGCTTTTAGCCATCTTCAGTGTTTCTTCAGAACATCTCCGAAAGGTTGTCCCTGTGGCTCAAGGAGTAGGGCACCAGCCTCATATATCAGAGGTAGCAGGTTCAAACCCAGCCCTGCTGCATCCCCCCCAAAAAAAAAAAAAAGCTGCAAAAAGAACATCTCCAAGGTCTGCTACATAGAAGGTATCCTTATCATCACAAGAGGAACCTTCATTGATTTTTTAGTCCAGAATGTCCTTGGCAGTAAAACCTTCATCAAGCAGTGGCAGTCAAACTCTTCATTACTGGTGTTGTTCATGGTTTCATAATGTTTCTTTGAAAAACTAAGAGATGAAATTTAAAGAAATACTTCGAGCTTCTGACAAAGGCAATTTTCCAGGAATTCTGAATTCCACTGCGAGTGTCCTCTGAGCAACAGTGGAAACGTTCTTAGAGCATCCGGGCACTGCTGGCCAGGACCATGGAGAAGCTAGAAAGCTGCCGCCCATGCAGAGCCTGAGCTGGAGCTGCAGGAACTCTTGGCAGGAACCCCTGCCGTGCGCTGACTCCCGCCTGCCAGAGAGACTGGCTGGAAGTGGCGTCAGCAGAAGCAGCGACTTCAGGGACTGACCTCCACATTTTCAATGTCAATAGAAAATGGGTTATGGAAAAGCTGTATGTCCTGTTCATGGAGATGAAACTAAATCTAAATTGCAACTCCTTTTTCAAATTTTCCAGTGAAACCACACATGTTTTGTTTGGGAATGCAACCAATGATTTTTCTGCTAACAGATTTTGTGGCCCGGGATGAGTCTGCTGCTAAACAGGACAGGCAGTGGAGGCAAAAACACCCAGTGGGCCGGATAAATGTGCTTGGTGGGCCACAGTTTGAGGACCCCTGAGTTACACATATTTTTTCCCAAGGAGCAGAAAGACCCTTCCTAGTGACTTTCTAGAAATGTTGCTATAGGATTCAGTCCTTAGTCCAACAGATACTTTGGCAGTTTGGGGTACAGATGTGATGAGACACTGAGACCAGATAATCATACAGTTCCTACAACCTTCACAGGCAAAGAAATTCAGTGTTACTTAGAGAACAGGACAGTTTTTATTCAAAAATGAGGAGGGTGCTAAGGCCCCTGCTGTGTATTTAGAGACAATGCCAGATTCACTCCAGAGGGGTTTAAGTTCTGGGGCTTAGATGGCCCTTTCTCAAGACCATTTGGACATAGAGAATAAAGAGGTTGTGGCTTAGAATTGAGGAGCCATCAAACAGTTTCTCCAAATATGAAGGAAGAGTGTCAACCTCCAAAGACAGTCTCTAATGTTCAGAGCATCATGTTTAGCACTAACACTTAGAAAACAATTCAGGAGAGGTCAAATGTTCCATCTGTAGACTCCTCCTGCCCACCCTGCTGTGCACCTGTACCACTGGTGCCCCTGATTAGTTACAGTTTCCAGACTTCACCTTCCTGACTCTGCCTTTAGAGCCCAACATGACCAGCTGGAAAATTGGGAGTGTGTTCTCTGTTAATGAGAGCACTCACTAGCTGCATCCAGAGAACAGAAGACGTCCTGCTCCTTACACAGGGAGGCACTCATGCAGGGAGCTTTGTGGGTGTCAGACAAGTGCTGGTGACTGGAAGAAGCCAGGAGGCCTCATCTGGTGGGTCCTGCAGGACTCCAGTCACTTCCTCCATCTCCTGGGTCTCCATGTTCAGCCTAGAGGGATAAAGAACAGAACTAACCCTACAGGGATGGGAACACAAGTGCTCAGAAAGTCCTAAGTAGAGGCATGACAAACGGTAACATATAGCAAGGGCTGTCCCTTCAAAGAGAAAGAAAAGGATTCTTCTGTAATGAAGGAGGGATGTGGATACCCTCAAGGGCAGGAGTGAGAGAGGTTCGAGTTCTAAGTGTACTGGCCAGACAACGGACTGATGAGGAAGACATAACTGAACCCTGTGGTACAGAGTTGACTGCCAGCACACACAGAACACAACTGAGGGACTGAGCCTCATGCAGGGACAGGGATGAGAATTCCCACAGCACCATGGTGAGCATGGGCTCCTGACATTGTCTAATCAAGAGTTCTTGGGCCTTCCAGGACTCTTTCTACCCATGAGATGATATAATACAGGGATGTTCGTGTGTGTGTAATCTTTGTTCTAAACTCCCTTCTACCCAACATGCTGACAGCAGGTGTTCTGTTCTCCTGAGTGCAGCCAGAGAGATGTAAATGGTGAGATTTCAAACATTTCTAAGCCTGATTTCTTCTCCTTAGTTGCTGAGAAGTCCCTTGACGACAACCAACAACCTCATTAAAAGAAGCAGTTTTCCAACAGTCGAGTGAAATTCATCAAAGAATGATCAGTTTGAATGGACATGTGCATGGTATTCTGTGTCAATGTTGGACTTCTGGCCTGTTCAACTGGGCTCCTCCTCATAAGTTACCCATTCTCATCCAGTCCAAGCTTATTCATTGGTACCTGGAGGCTGGGGACTCTTCCTCCTTCTTGTCCTCCTCATCTTCATTGTTCTCTACACACAAAGTCAGAAAAGTCCAGTCAGACATTCACTCCACATCACTCCCTACAAACACAGTGGCTTATTTGTCCAGAGAGACAGAAAGACCTGTGTGTGATGTCAGCACTCCCTGATGGGACGATAGTACATGTCTCCTGTTTTGTATTGAAATAATTGGTCTGGCCTGATTTCTGATCCACCAGGAAAATTTTGTCTGGTCTTTTACATCACCATCAGTGCACATTTGGAATAATGGAATATAAATGTCTAAAACAGTGGCCCTCAACCTTCCTAATGTTGCAGCCCTTTAATATACTTCCTCTGGGTCACAACCCACAGGTTTAGAACCACTGGTCTAAAATATCATGTTTTACAGTCACAATAAAATGTGCACCTCTCTCTTTCTACAACTGCATCATTTATCTTTCCCGTCAGCTGGTTTTTGACCATGGTAAGAAAGTCATCTAAGAACTTAAAAAAAATTACTGTATTAGGTGGCACCTGTGGCTCAGTCCAGGGCACCAGTCCCATATACCCAGGGTGGCAAGTTCAACCCCGACCCTGGCCAAACAACAACAACAACAACAACAACAAAATAACCTGGCTTTGTGGCAGGCGCCTGTAGTCCCAGCTACTTGGGAAGCTGAGGAAAGAAAATCACCTAATCCCAAGAGATGGAGGTTGCTGTGAGCTGTGACGCCATGGTACTCTACCCAGAGTGATAAAATGAGACTCTGTTTCTTTAAAAAAGAAAAATTGCTACATCCTTCTTTCTTCAAAATACCTGGGGGATCTCAGTATTTTGTATGTGACATCAGAATGTCGGAAACCATCACTCCTGTCCTCACAACAAGGAAAAGCCTGAACAAACAACACATCAACTATTCTCACAACCCTCAGAGCAAATGAGTTCACGGGGTCACCTGCTGCACACACTGGATGTGGTGACAGGTGAACACAGAAAATGACAGCCTCTTAGGAAGGAACACAACACATATAGAGACATGGACTATTTCTATGTCAAAAATCCTAAGGTATAATTGACTAATTGCTGGAGGCTCAGTCTCCACGACATTTGAGAAATAAAACAAAAGGGGGTTTCAGTCATAGGAGGACCCAAAATATGGTGATCTTATCACCTGAAGCCAGCCACTTTCATATGATGAAATTAGAGAAAAATCTACTAGTTTGTCTGGTGGAGGGAGTGTGCTATTATCCATTTTGAAATGTACCAAGAACATGCTTCTTTGCTCACAAGTCCTGCCTTCAGAACAAAAGATTGGACTAGACCTTAACCACCTGAGTTTTTATAAGACCCTAAGATACAGGCAGGAGAGGAGATTACCTAACTGCAGCCCATGCAATCTCCTTAATTCTTCCAAGCATAATGGATGGGAAGGAAATCCTGAGTTCCGAAGGTCATTGCCCAGGAACACAGGCTCCTGAGAGACTGAACCCTGACCCTGAGACTAGGGAATGCCTCCCCCTTTTCCACATCTAACTGTACATTAGTAGGGTTCCCGTGTATTAACAGGAGGAAGTTAATGAAACAAATGTTTTCTTTCTTAAGTAACCCATAACTTTCCAGAAAAAAAACAAGACAACTGCGGACCCCAAAATATGACTATCTTAGGAAATGACAGCCTCTGACACCTACAGCAACCATAATTATAAATAGTAAACACAGCCTAGCATCCAGCCAGCCAGACAAAAACATTCACACCAAACAGCTCTTTGCATCAAATTCCTACTACCCAGAAACCATGTCTAACTTTCAACAAAAAATTAAATGACATGATTAAAGGTAAAACACAGTTTGAACAGATGCAGTAAACATGACAATTAGAGTCAGATATGGGACATATTTGGAAATATCACCTCACAAATTTAAAGCAACCATTGCCACTAAGCTCAGGGCTTTAATGGGGAAAGTTTCCAGCATGGAGGAAGAAAAGGACAGAGAAGTAGAGGGATGGAAACTTTAAGTATAAATTTAAAAGAAGTCTTAGGAATGAAAACACTTCAATAGAAATAGAAAATGCCCTTGATGAACTCAGTGGACTAGACATGTCCGAGGAGACATTCACTGAGCTTGAGTTAATGTTAATAGAAATGTTCAAAGATGAAATACAATGGGAAAAAAGGAATAGGAGCAAAAGATATCCAAGAATTATGAGGTAATTATTGAAGTATAGAATGAGCATAATTGGAATATCAGAAACAAATAAAAGAAATTGGAAAAAGAAACAAATAAAAGAAAAGTAGTATTAGAACTAAAATCTGTGACAATTGAAACTCTTACTGAGGCAAAAAGTAAAATCTGTACAGTAACTTTGTTGTTGGGACATGGTAAAAGCTGTGCTTAGCAGGACATGTATAACATTCGATGAAATTAAGTCTTTTATTTTTCTTAAATTTAAATGATCTAAGACTTAACACTGTGTTTTAAATAATGATAGCTATTTTGTGTTCAGTTATTCTACTTTGCTGGTAAGGGACATGAAATCACATCTATATTAAAATGGATGGGAGAGAAGAATTCAGAATACTCCAGTATAAATAGAGTCAGTTCTACCCTTGAAGTGACATAGCGTAATGTGAAAAAGAACTCAGATTAGATATAAATCAATATTGTGATTGATGTGACTACTATCCATAAGTACATGATTAAATAGAAGAGGAGGGAATATATAGTCATGCAAAATTCTCATTTCATGAGGTAAAGCAAGAAAAGGGAGAAAAAGAGTGGAGAGTGGAAAACAAACCAACAAAAAGACAACTAGAAAAAGAGCTACAAATATAAAACAGTTATAAACATAGTTAATATTAACCAACTTGCATATTAAAAATTTAATTGAATGGTCCAAATATACCAATTGAAAAAAGACTGATAAATTAGACAGGCTCTAAGTTGTCTTCAAGAAGCCCATTTCAATTCATATACCAAAGGTTCATTAAAAGCAAAAGAGTGAAGAAAGGTATACCAGATAACCACTAATAGAAAGAAGGTTCTAGTAGCAATAATTTCAGACCCAGCAGATTTCACATCAATAAAACAATTATCAGAGATGATTAGGGCTATTACATAATGGAAGGACATTAATATTCTAAGAAGACATAAGAGTTAATGTGTGTGTGTGTGTGTGTGTGTGTGTGTCCTTTATAAAAGAATTCCAATGTATTTTTGGCAAAAGCAAAACTGCAGTAAGTGCAAGAGTCTGCTATGACAGTTGGAGAATTCAACACCACTCTATCACTGATTAACAGACCCAGCAAGTAGAAAATCGATAAATATGTAGTTGAACTGAACAGCATCATCAATCAGCTAGATCCAAATGACTTGTATAGGACCCTTGAATCAACAACAAATATTCTTTCAAAGCTAAGGTGAAACTTTCAACAGATAGACATCATTCATGGAGATCAAACATATCTCAAGAAATTAAAAACATAAAACACATTTAATAAGTTTCACCATAGGAGTGATCCCACTAATTGCCCTCCCTCTACCCATTCTCCCCCTCCCCTCCCCTCCCCTCCCTTTCTATGTAGAGTATCAATGTCTTTATATAGTGATCAAGAAAATGCCATGAAAGCTATCTGTAACAGTACGATCAAAATATTTCTGATTGTATATGAAGCACATTGTGCCCTATGATTGCACC
>CAUYON010083516.1:0-11592 GCA_963573935.1 Arctocebus calabarensis
AAAAATGTTTTCACATAGTAAATGAGAAAATCTCATGAATGTTATGTCAATCAGGTTGATGAAAATATCTCAGATTGTATGTGAAGCCCGCACACTGTACCCCATGATTGAATTATTGTACACAGCTATGATTCAATAAAATAAATAAATAAAGTTAATTATTTTCCTTTCTCCTGCAACTTCCTTCCCTCTACCTCATGGTCTGACTGGAATTCCACCTCCTTCCAGACCACCCTATCCAAAGCAAAGTCCCTTGTCCTTCCAGCAAGGGTGATCCTCTCCTATCACGTTCTGTTTTCTGATTTCTCATCTGCAGGTTATCTACCGTGGCCAGATAAAACTATGTGAGGCTTTGACTGTGATCACTCTCTTCTCTAGTGTAGTACATCTCTCTCTCACCCACCAGACTTCTCATTTCTGTGTTTTCTACCTCCGTCTCTCTCTTACCCACCAGATTTCTCATTTCTATGTTTTCTACCTCCAGACCTCCCCGGTGCCTTGCACACCCTGGTTGACCTAAATTCACTTAGTTCCTCCTCACCTGTTACTGAGAGGTGCCGATGGGAGGACTTGGAACCTTTCCAGCTGCCTGTCTTGGGGAGAATGGCCCCTGCTCAGGGGCCCTCCCCTCATATTTTCTGGGATTTTGGCCTAGCGCTCACGGTACAGATCCCCTCACCACTTGTTCTCTGCCTCATAAGATCCACTGCTCAGACTTACCCAGTAATAAATAACAACCTAGATGATTGTGACTGGTAGCTAATTGACTGTGTAACATAGGCTACCGGCCTCTGGGGCAGCATAGCGCACAGATTGTAATTAATCACCCTTATCCCAGCCTGATTACCCAGCGATGTCGAATTACAGAGCAATTAGGCATTTTCTGAGTGGATTTCCCTGCCTAGTTTGGGGGAGGGGGTAGAAAACATCCTCTTAATGTAGCTTTCTGTCAGTTTGCAGAATTATATTAGCTCTGTAGAAAGTCAACACTGAGCCAGGTACAGTGTTAAATGCTATCAGACAATGCTTCACTATGAAGAAATAGCCTGTGCCCTCCAGGACTATGTAACTACATTGTGGCTATAAGACAGAATTAGAGTGGGTCTAATTTTATATATGTCATATCAGAGGTTTAAATACATGAGAAATGGAGACGTTAGCAACGTGAAGTACAAAGTCAAAATGTAGAACAGTGGCTCATGACAGAGTCACCTATGAGAGCAATTCAAAAATACTATAGATTCCCAACTCTACCCAATACCTACTGAGTCAGATCTCTGAAGAAGCCACATTTGAGAAATCCTGATATCAAATATAATTTAGTGCAGCTACCCAGCCCACAGTCTGTGCTCTGAAAGCTTTGGCCCACTGCTAATAAAGTGGGTTAGTGCAGCTCCCCAAAACATGCAACCCCATCATCCCAGCCTGTTCTCACCATAGCTCATTACACCAAGGGTGTGTATCAAACTCAACCTGAGTCCCTTTGGAGTTGAAAGTCAGAAGTTTTAGTTATTTAGTTCTGCCCCCTTCCAGCTGGACCTGAAAGGGAGGTGAAATCTGAGGCTAAGGGAGTCATTTCGGAGCCGAGCATAAGAGAGATGTTGCTTCTACCCTCGAAAATTCTTTAGTTTTCAGTCTCTGCCCCTTTGGGGCATTTATACTTTTTGCAATAACTTTTATAAGGATCCTTGTTTCCTTATAGCCTCCTTTAATTAAATTTGCTGGTATGAATTTCCCTTTCTCATAGATAACATAATTTATAGGAGAGAGAACCTCAAAACTGGGGAGATTTCAAGGGTCAGTTTTTCCAACCTCCCACCCAAGGCAGGATCTATCCTTTCCAGTCCACTCAATGTGAAATTACTTATCTCTTGTGTTTAGAAAGGTAAAAGCTCAAAAGAGCCCCTGGGACTTATGCCTTCAGAGATGGGAAATAGTACCCCAACTTTGGATGCCCTGAACATTAGAAATTCTTATTATTGGACCCAAATCGTCCACCCTCTAAGTTTATATCACTGGATCATCTGTCTCAAACCAAAAAGGCTTTCCATCTCCTTTTTCCTGCAACAGTAAACAAATGTATACTTAAAAAAATTGTTTTACAGTGGTGCAATCATAGCTCAATATAGGCTTCAACTCCTGGGCCCAAGTGACCCTCTCACTTCAGTGTCCCAAGTATACAGTGCACCCCATCATGCCTTTTATGTAGACATAGGGTCTTGCTATGTTGCACAGAGTGGTCTCAAACTCCTGGCATTAAGCAATCCTTCTGTCTCAACACAAAGTGCTAGGCTTACAAGCATGAACCTCAGTGCCGAGCCAGTAAACAAACATTTTAAGATAATTCCCTGAATTCCTCCTCCTCATCTTTTCTTATTGAAGCTAAATATCTTGGTTTACTCAACAGTTACATCTGTGACCCCTCTACTTCAGAGCCCTTATTATTCTGTTTCCTCTCAATTGGTTACTCCAATTTGCCAATGTTCAAACATTGAAGTATAATGTCCAAACTCAGACAGGGATTCCAAGGGATACCATCATCCCTGTGTGCAATATGATTTTGGGAGGCAAAATAAATTTGCACATCCAAATGTGCTCTAGTAGTGCAGAATTTCTTTTGCCTTTGACAACACTCCTATGAGGTGGGTCTTACTCTTGTTCCATTTTATAGATTGAGGGAAAATAAATGTTGGAGCATTTCTATGTCTTATCCAAAGTCATACAGCTAAAAAGTGAGGGGGCTAAGTTGTTACGAGCAAAATTGTGCCTGCCCTCTTCATCAGTTGAAGTTCTCACTCTCAGGGTCTCAGAATATGGCTATATTTGGAGATAAGGAGTGTACAGAAGTAAGTTAAAATCAGGTCATTAGAGTGGGCCCTACTTCAATATGATGGGTGCTCTGATAATAAGAGGAGATTAAGACATACACATGCACAGACAGAAGACCACAGGAAGACAGAGGCAGAGGATGGCTATCTATGAACTAAGGAAAGAAACCTCAGAGCAGTGCCTGTGGCTAGAAGGAATAGGGCACCGGCCCCATATACAGGAGGTGGTGGGTTCAAACCTGGCCCAGCCAAAAACTGCAAAAAAAAACCCCCAAAAAATCTAGAATACTTGAAAACTATTTTGGGTGGTGCCTGTGGCTCAAGGAGTAGGGTGCTGGCCCTATATATCAGAGGTGGCGAGTTCAAACCCAGCCCTAGCCAAAAGCTGCATTAAAATAATAATAATAATAAATTTAAAAGACTTTGGAAAGGAAACTCAGAAAAAAATCTATCCTACCCACGCCTTGATCTTAGACTTTTAGCCTCCCAAATTATGAGAAATAAATAATGAGAAATAAAAAGACCATAAAAAGGGTGCCTTGTTATGGCAGCAGAGCTAACTCATACACTGATCTTAAACTTTTCCTTAGATTCCTATTGCTGTGACTTCTCCCCTTTTTTATAGGGAGAAGGCTCTCCTGCCTGGGTTTCCTTCCTGGCTTATTCTCTTCTCAGAGCATGTTGAAGGCATTAAAAAGGTCCAGCTGGAAACTATTCTGAGCACAATCTCTCACAATTTCTCTAAAAATGACACACAACCTCAGAAGGCTGATAAAGATACAGCCAGCCCTTTGATTCAGGTCGAGACAGGAGATAGATGGTGAGTTGGAGGGAGAGTCACATCTGAGGCTTGGGACAAGTGTGGCTCTTTCATGATGGGACATGTGCTCAGGCAGAGCTATAGCACCAAGGAGGTTACCACGTCATGGAACATCTCAATCATGAAATTAGAAACAGACTCTCATTACTCACTAAGCATAGGTTTGGTCTCCTGACGTGGTCAAGGGTGTCAGCTTCAGAGTTAGGTTATTTGCCTTTGACCTTTGGTGCTACCATTTGAGAAAATTGCTTGTTTGAGGTCTCAGGTTTTTCATTTATAAAAGAAGAGAGTAGGGCTGGGCATGGTGGCTCACACATCCTATCCTGGCACTCTGGAAGACTGAGGCAGGAAGATCCCTTGAGCTCAGGAGTTTGAGACCAGCCTGAGCAAGAGCAAGAACTTGTCTCTACTAAAACCAGAAAAATTAACTGGCCATCATGGTGAGTGCGTGTAGTCCTAGCTACTTGGGAGACTGAGGCAGGAAAATCATTTGAACCCAGGAGTTTGAGGTTGCTAGGAGCTAGGCTGATGCCCTAGCACTCCAGTCTAGCCTGGGCAACAGAGTGAGACATTGTCTCCATAAAACAAAAATAAAAAATAAAAGGAGAAGATTAGGAGTATTTATCTTCTAGGCTGTTGTTAGGATTACGCGAATAATGTCCCTAAAAGGGCATGACCTAGCACATAGCAATAACTTAAACACTTACATTGTACCCACTACATACCAGACAGTGTTCTAAACACTGTACAAATTAGCTCATTTACATCTCCTGTCTGCTGTATGAGGTGGGGCAACGTCATCTCTACTTTTCAGGTGAAGAAAGTGAATCATAGAGATACTACTCAAGGTAAAAGGCAGAGTTGAGATACAAACCCTCAAGTCTTGATTCCAGAGCCTGTCCTCTAAGCCACTGTACTGTGGAGCACTAGGTAAGTCTTTCTTACTGGTATTATTAGCAGTGTAAGTTCTCAAGCAAGTTCTCTGGTCTCTCGGAGCCGTCATTTCCTTAACTGTAAATTAGGGACATCACCAATCCACGCTGTGAGATAATGCATGAAAACAATACAGCACAGTATGAAAAATGTGCAGTCTACTGGAAGGATGTATTTTCTTTCTCTCTTACTCTCTCATTGTTTCTCTCGCTACTCTCTCTCCTCTCTCCCTTCTATCTCTTTCCCTCTCTCTGTCTCTCCTCACCCCTCTCCTCTTTCTTTCTCTCTCTTCCCCTCTCTTTCTTCTCTCTCTCTTCCCCTCTTTCTCCTCTCTCTCTTCCCCTCTCTTTCTTCTCTCTCTCTTCCCCTCTCTCTTTTTTCTCTCTCTTCCCCTCTTTCTCCTCTCTCTCCTCCCCTCTCTCTTTCTTCTCTCTCTCTCTTCCCCTCTCTTTCTTCTCTCTCTCTTCCCCTCTCTCTTTTTTCTCCTTCTTCCCCTCTTTCTTCTCTCTCTCTTTCCCTCTCTCTTTCTTCCCTCTCTCTCTCCCTCTCCCACCTCTCTTCTCGCCCTTCTCTCCCCCCCATCTTCTCTCTCTCCCCCCCACACACACATCTTTCTCCTCTCTCCCTACCTTCCCGTAGGTCTTTTTAAACTTCTTCCTGTGGTTGTGAGAACATCCCCAGCCCTAGGAGGCAGGCATTGATCTAGCAGTGACGTAGCTTCAGTTTTTCAGTTACTCTTTGGTTTTGCTCCGGAGGCTGTTCTTTAGCCAGCTGGACACCTCACTTCAACTTCAGGATGTTTTAAATATTATCCTCTTCTCTCCAAAATTGGAATGCCCCAAGGCAGAACTTTGGCAGAAAGATTCTTCTGGTTTCTAAAGGGCTTTTCTGTCCATTTATCACATTTCTGTTTAGATGAGAAACTTCTGAAATGACTGGAATGCTCTCTTTAAAAACACTCTCAATTCTCACTTGTTTGCTCAAATTTTTTATCCTGTGGCCACACCCAAGTCTTTCAAAGTGATCTTAAAGTTGGCAATTTACAAAGAACCCCAGATTCATTAATTGCCACTTTCATGATTGTTCACACTTGGATGGAAAGTTAATAGGTGAAAACAACATGCTATTCATACTCTCTGTTCTAGGTTTTGCTATGCTGACCTGGTCACAGAGAAGGCTAGTCACAGGTTTGGGGCATCGCTATATCACACGTACAAATGTATGGAGAGCCATGCTTCCTTCTTCCCCTTTCTGCCTACTCCCTCTAAGCAATGAGGCTTGGAAGGTCAGTATCTTACTCCTTTGTTATTCTAATAAGCTCAATGATTAATTAAATCTAGGGTCAGCAAACTTTTTCTATAAAGGAACAAACAGTAAATTTTTTAGAGTTCATGGGGCTATATGACTTATGTCTCAACTCCCCAACTCTGCCCTTATAGCTAAAGCAGCTGCATAATATGTGAACAAATGGGCATTATGTGCTCTAAAAAAACTTTATTTAGAAATAGGCAGCAGGCTAGACTAAGCTGTCAGGCCATAGTTAGGTGACATCTACTTGAAATCATAAAAAGCATCTTCATTGCAGAGAGTTTAGGAAAGGATAGAAATGAATAATATGAAAAAACAGGCAGTTTGTCATAGTAGTCCAGTACAAGGGTTCTGGAATTAGCCTGCCTAGATCAGGGTTGTGGGACCTTGAGCAGGTAAATGGCAGCTTCTCTATTTATAAAAAAAGAATAATCATATTGTTTATGTAGTCTCCCGTATATTTGAGAGAATAAAATGAGATGATGGGGGCAAGCACTGGAAACCCAGTGTCTTAGTCTGTTCATTCTGCTATAACAACACATTGCAGACTGGAGGCCTCAACAGCAAACATGCCTTTCTCACAGTTCTGGGGGCTAGAAGGTCTGGTGACTAATAGGAGCCCGCTTCCTGGTTTTATTCTCAGACGTTGGGCAGCGAAAGGGACAATAAGCTTTCTGCTGCCTCTTTTAATATGGGCATAAATTTCATTCTTTTTTTTTTTTTAAATTAAATCATAGTTGTGTACATTAGTTCAATCATGGGGTACAATGTGCTGGCTTCATATACAATCTGAAATATTTCCATTAAACTGTTCAACATAGCCCTCATGGCATTTTCTTAGTTATTGTATGAAAACATTTGTGCTCTGCATTTAGTAAGTTTCACCTGTACCCTTCTAAGATGCACTGTAAGTGTGATCTCACCAATTACTCTCTTTCCACCCAACCTCCCCGCTCCCCTCCCTTATATTAACATTTTAAATGCTGGTTTGCCACCACTCTTGGATAAGGCAAATGATCAAAGGTTACCAAAAACGCTCTCTACACATTCTAAGAAAAGAAAGAAGAGAAAGGAAAATGAAGGGAGAGAGAGTCACAAAAATCCAAAAATGTCAGTCAACACGTCAGGAATGTGGGTGCCACTCTTTTGTTTTAGGCGGTTTGTACTTGACAAAGTTCAGTTTCTCAAGTCAGAGAGCCCTGTACCTGGGGCAGGAACTCAGAAGCCTTTGTAATAAGTAGGTGTAGGCCATAAATATAATGGTGACTCAACACTCCTAGATAAGACAGCTTGAATAAACAACAAGGTGGATGCGTGCAGTCAGAGAACACATGAGTCAACTGAAGGCCAACGCTGGGCCTGAGGGATCTGGCAATGGGAAAGGCAGGAGAGGAAATCCACCTTTATTCTACAACTGACTGATTTTGCAGAATCACCTGGCTGGTCCCTTGTTTCGTGGCCTAGTAGCCACCACTCTCCTGCAAACCCTCAGAGCTCAGCAAGGTGGAGTCTACAGGGCCTCTCAATCAACGCACCTCTCCTCCGCCTTAAACTACGTCTCTTTGTGGGGAGGGCCCTGGACGACAGCACCGTGTCCCTCTTCTGTCTCCTTCATCCTTCCCTCTGCTTCTCCTCCCTTTTGTAATCTCTTCTTGCCGTATCAGAAGGAAAGGCTAATCAAAATAATCTGAGATTTCAAAAAACTAGGTGATTTCTAGTTTCCTAATCTTAACCACAATTTCTCTGTCATGTTGCATTCTTTTAGAAATCTGAGTGGGGAGAAATATTCAATTAACTCTTCTAGGCTTCAGAGACTCAAGAACGATGCTGAGGCTGAAACAACATGGGCAGTGCCTTCCCAATACAGTTGGAACTTAACAAAGCACTTTTCCAATTAATTGTTGCCAAGTATAAAAATTTCAAAAGACTAACTATACATTCACCAGATATTCTGGGGGAGAGGAAGAATGGAAATTGTTGATACCAGAGACCTACAAAGTCTGAATCAGTCCTCCCAAATCGCGTTTGTATATGTACCCTTATTTCCTGCAGCCAAACAATCTGGCTGATAAAACAAACAATTTCCAAGCTTGGAGGAGTCCTGCCAGGAGGCAGTGGCAGGACTGTAACTGTCACCCTAAGGATGAGGAAAGCTGAGATAAGCCAGGCATCTCCTGTTTTCTGCACAAGGGCTGGCAAAAGGTCAGACAGCCTCTTAATTTTTAACCTCAATGACAAGAGAATGCCTGGAACCTGGGCCTTAAATGAGGGAAAGGAATCTCCTCCTTTAAAATTCTTTATTTAGAGTTGGAGTCTCAGTATATTGCCCAGGTTGAACTCTAACTCTTGAGTTCAAGCAATGCTTCTGAATAGCTGTGGCACCTTAAGCGTCTGGCTTGAAAGGATTCTTTGACATGACCCTACAGCAAATGTTAGGTGAAGACTTAGGACTCAACTTTTCTTTTTTGACATACGGAGTCTTGCTTTATTTCCAAGGTTAGAGTGCCGTGGCATCAGCCTAGCTCACAGCAATCTCAAACTCCTTGGTTCAAGCAATCCTCTTGCCTCAGCCTCCAGGGACTACACGTGCCTGCCAAGATGCCTGGCTGATTTTTCTATTTTCTGTAGAGACAGGGTTTCACTTCTGCTTAGTCTGGTCTCCTAAGCTTAAATGATCCTCTAGCCTCCGCCTTACCGGGTGCCCAGGTGCTAGGATTACAGACGTGAGCCACTGTACCAGCCTGGACTCAGTTCCTAATGCCCGGCTGAGGCTCATTCCCATGTTAACCCTTAATCCTCAACTCTGACCCGCCGCTCCTCTCTTGTTCCCCATCCACATCCCCAGGCCATCACGGAGGTACAGGTAAGGGACATAAAGGTTCTAATCCTGAAGGGTTTGGGGACCAGGTACCCTCAGCCCTTGGAATGTGCAGAAAGGGGGGGAAGCATGGGAGAGAGTCTCAAACTACCTTCACCCCCACTCTCACCCCAATAAAACAAGGCTTCTCTATGACCAGGCAGAAAACGTAGCTGATGCGTAAGAAACCAAACTGACTGTCTTCTTAAAAATTAGTTTAGGGGTATCTATGTTCAAAATTCTAGATCATATGAAAACTGAATATATTAAACCAGGGACAATCTAGAATGAGTAAAACCATTCATTCCTGTTATTGTACAATAACATGGCAGATAATGAAAACATACCATTTTGGGAATTCAAGAAAAATTTTTACAAATGGGGTCCCTCTAGCCCACCACCACCTGGAATACTACCCTTGCCCTATTTCCAGCAGTAGACAGATATTCAGGGAAAGTTAATAGAAGGCTGCTTCCATCTTTATCTGACATTCTTGCAAAGATTTTTAAAATATATAAATTTTTTTTTTTGTAGAGAGAGAGTCTCACTCTGTTGCCCTGGTGTCACATAGCTCACAGCAACCCCCAACTCCTGGACTTAGGCGATTCTCTTGCCTCAGCCTCTCGAGTAGCTGGGACTACAGGCACCCACCACAATGCCCGGCTATTTTTCTGTTTTGCAGGTCGGCCGAGGCTGGGTTTGAACCCGCCACTGTCGGTATATGGGGCCGGTGCCCTACTTGATGAGCCACAGGCGGCGCCCAAAATATATAAGAATTTTTGGACAGGACCCAGTGAAAAAAATATATCCTATCAAATAGCTAATTAATCAGTGAGTTTCACAATCTGATTTGTTGACTTAATATGTTTAATTCACATTAAACATTTACCCTGTTGCTGTAGTTTTAAGACTTTTTAAAACAATTTACATAGACTCCTCATATTTCAATATTTTTCCTTTAAGTATCTTACAAATTATTTTATGTTTCTTTACAATATTCTGTGATGCAGAGCCAGCTATTATCACCTCCACTGATACACAGGGAAACTTGCTTTACATTGCAAACAGATTTAATAGCCTGGGTTTGCATTCTGGGTTCCACTCTGGAAAGATTATCAAAGTATCATAGTCTTTTATACGAAGACCAAAAGCAATTGCTTTCTTTCCATTAGAATCTTCACCTGGACAATTCCAAACACTCTGTAAATATTAATTCTTTACATCTGCCAACATAAGTTCTCATGCGGAAGCTGCTTCTTTAGTTTTCAGGTGTATGAACTGAGACCAGATTAAAGTTTCCCAAAATAACTAAGACGACTGGAAACAGGGAAGTAAAAGAGATTAAAAAAAACAAACAAACCATAGTGTCTCCTCCTATGGAATACACATACAAGACTTCTGATATTCATCCTGCAGGTTGGCACAATCCATGCTTTCTCTGGTTCAACGGACAATCTCAAACAACAAATAGTGCAGGTTGATTTGCCTTGGTGGTCATGAGTTTGAGATCAGCATGGTGGATTAAATGTGGATTAACGAGCTGTGTTCTAAGATTTTAAAGAAATGTTAGACTGGGTGGAAGTAAAAAATATAAATATTAATCAGGATGGAATCAAATCTCACTAAGGCAAGTCATTATTTTCTGTTCAATCAGGGAATAACACGTCTGTTAAACATACAAAATATCTTGGCCAGGTCCTTTTCAGAAAGGAGAAGAAATCAAACACAAACATATTACACATATAGGTGCACCTTGCTATAAATAAATCTAACGTGAAGATCCAGATTTTCTTACACTGAAAATTAAGGTGTGATTCTACTTCAAAGAATTTGTTTACTTAAGTTAACAAGCTGTTAATTGAAGGAGGCAGGTATCTTCCCTAAATGGAAGAAATCAGCAGACTGAGGCTTTCAGGATTCCACTAGTTTGTGTGTGTCTGGACAGATGACTTAGATGCCTGTCATTCCAGCTACTAATAAGATTTCAGAGAAAGAGGTTTGCCTGAGAAACCATGCATTTACATACTTTAAAAATTGTAAAGTAATGGGTTGCAGGACAGGCCATCCCCAAATACAGCACCTTGGCAATGGAGGGAAGGAAGAGCAGAAGTGGGAAGTTCACCTGCCTCTTCCCCCTTTCTCCCCTGAAGCAGACAATATGAAAGTCAAGCTGACTTTCTCTTGAATTAGGTCATCAAACTCTCATTCCAGAGGGGTCCTCCCTTTACCTAGAGGAATGGATGTCACACAGGGAAGAATCTGAACGAACAGGCCTTGCTAAGTTCCCCCAGCTTATTACCATTAGATCCTGCCCTTCTTTGTCCAATCTTTCTTCTGCATGTCTGCCAAAAAAATATGCAGCTTTCTTTGGTTTTTTGGGTCTTCATGTCTGAAGGTTCCCATGTCATGTAATACTTACATTTGTGTGCTTTTCTCTTGTTAACCTGTCTTTCGTCTCAGCCATAAACCTAGCAACCTATAGCCAAGTACATCTTTTCTTCAATACAAAAGCAATATGGAAAAATGAGATATGGTTTTGAAATAGAATTTAGGTCACAAAAAATTTGTTTTTCACATTTTTTTAAGTGAATCGATCTGTCCTAGACAGAGGGATAAACTAGTGTGCATGCTTTAGTTTGCACTGTGTTGTAGCTCGGAGTTCTTTTCTTATTAAGTTTACCACTGGTGCTGGATTTGACTCTTTCTGTTTTTTTTTTTTTTTTTAATAATTTTATTGAATCATAATTATGTACATTGGTGCAATCACAGGGCACGATTCATATACATTCAGAAATATTTTGATCATACTGTTACAGATATCCTTCATGGCATTTCCTTGATCACTA
>CAUYON010083519.1:0-29347 GCA_963573935.1 Arctocebus calabarensis
GGGTAATCAGTGAGTCCACACCTACGGTGCATCTTAGAAGGGTACAGGCGAAACATACTAAATGCAGAATACAAATGTCTTTATACAGTGATTAAAAGGCCATGAAGGCTATGTTAAACAGTTTGATGAAAATATTTCAGACTGTATATGAAATCAGCACATTGTGCCCCATGACGGCACTAATGTACACAATTATGATTTAATAAAAATAAATTAAATTAAATTAAAAAAAGAAAATTTATTCCTTATTTTTATTCTTTTTAATAGATGAAATACACTATGTAATTATATGATACTATTAATATGCTTAACAAAATATTACTTCCTAGATAGTGAAAGACAAATTTTAGCTAAGGCCAGATTAAATAATCCTAAACTTTCTGAATGTCTTCTGGGAAATTAAAGAATCAATTACTCTAATTCTCTAATCTGTGTTTCTGGTTCATACTCTCCTTCTCTATCTTTATAGGTAACCTTCAGTTGTTTAACCACAAAAAGGTAGTATGTTCATATTTGAGCAAACATTGAAAAAGTGGCATCCTAATGGAAATACTGTTTCTGCACACTGCTCACAATTCTGAAATAATAAATTTCTCAGTAGCAATTGCTCTCTTTCCAGAAAGAGCTGCCGTTCAGGAAGAAGGCTGGGGGAGAACTTTTATTTGTTGCAAATACAATTGACTAACTTCTATTTTAGAATACTTCAGAACAATATTGAGATGGGTTATCACCTAGATGATTATATTCCTTGGAACTTGCAAACCGGAAATTCAAGTGGAAGACTGTAACCTTTATGCGCTAAAATATAGATGTCAAGGTAGCTCCATGTCCCTCCACAGTGCCTGCTTTGTGGTCAGGAAATGACCCTGGGGAGACTCAAGGCTTGGCAGGGCCTTGGCTGGCCTATGCCTCAACGAGGAAGAAACCACCAGCAGCTTTTATCTGATCCAGTTCAGAGTTTAAAATATTATCCCCTGTCTGTGCTGAAAAGGGACAATTTGATCCCTACAAGCAAACAGTAAAAGGAATTTTGCTTGATCCCTACAAGCAAACAGTAAAAAGAATTTTTTATTAAAAAGAAAACTGTTGGTTTTGTATAGTTCCCACAATTATCTTGAGATGCTAAACATTGTTAGGACCCTTTTACTTCATTTCCGAGATACGTGTTAAGTAAAAATCTTTTTATGATGTTGGGCATTTCTGCTCAATCTTTTCTTTCTTTATTTTTATTGAGACAAGGTCTCACTCTATTCCCTGGGTAGAGTGCCGTGGGCTCAGCGTAGCTCACAGCAACCTCAAACTCCTGGGCTCAAATTATCCTCTTGCTTCAGTCCCCTGAGGACCTGGGACCATAGGTACCTGCCACTACATCTGGCTAGTTTTACTATTTTTAGTAGAGATGAGGTATGACTTTTGCTGAGACTGGTCTTGAACTCCTGAGGTCAGGTGATCCATCTGCCTCAATCTCCCAAAGTGCTAGGATTACAGGTGTGAGCCCCTGCACCTGGCTGGCTCAATCTATTTTTTTTTTTTTTTGTTAATAATTCTTCTTATTTGATTATTAAAAAAAAAAAGAAAACAAATTTCATTTTGTCCAGTAGCTGGCTGAAGATATTTGACTTTTAATGTTTTTCTAAGGAACATAGTACGAGGATGCCATTTTTGAAGCCTACATGTGTATTACTCCTGTCTTTCTTGCTACTCATTGTTCTTTCTAGCCTTTTTTTCATTTTGCAAAAGTTTCACCAACACAGACCTCACCTGTGGGCATCAGGCCATGACAAAGTGTGCAGTTTCATCTTTCTCTTACCTATACCATTTGGGATAAAATGAAAATTATGCAATAACCAGTTCATGTTTTGAACTATCAGCAAAGATTGACTGGGTATTGCCTGGACATACACTATGACTAAGACCAAGACACAAGCCAGGGTAGTAAAGATCCTGAAGATCCAGGTACAGACCCCAGCAGGCCATAGGCTGGAAGACTGATGTAAGTGATGAGAAGTGCCACAAGTAAGTCTCAGGGTTAGGGATGCTTCTTCTGGGTCAGGATGCTTCCTCACTTCCATTTTGGATGTTCTGCCCTGGGTAGCTGTGGTTGGGTCCACCTTTAGTTGCCCTGGTGTGACAGGAAGGTTGTAGGTGTCCCTGCCCTGACTGGAGTAGTGGCATAGCTGTTAGGAATTGTGGATGGTTTTGCCTTCATAACCTGTAATTTCTTATGATTACAAAGAAAACTAAACAATGTAAGTAATTCTGTTTATCAGAAGTCAGGGAAGAAAAAAAAGGTGGCTTTGAAGTGTTATGGACCATCATGAACCAACACAGTCACCTAAACGTGAAACAATGGTAGGAATGGAAACTCCTCTGTGGAAGGGAATGAAAAAGCAAATGCGTCCTCCAAAACCCAAAATATTTCAAGTAATAAAAATGAGAAGTATGCCCTTTTGAGTCACAAAATTAACATTAAACAAAGAACTGCATGGATGCTCACAGCATGGATAAGGGAAGTATGAGGAGGAATGCTTTGAATGAGTGTGGTGATCTGGAAAGGCAACTTTCCTGATTAGGAGGAAATTATCCCAGGGTGAGAAGCCTGGGAAGAAAGAGACAAATACATATATATATTTAAATCATAGCTATGTACATTAATGCAATCATGGGGTACAATGTGCTGGTTTCATATACAATCTGAAATATTTTTATCAAACTGTTTAACATAGACTTCATGGCATTTTCTTAGTTAATGTATGAAGACATTTGTATTCTGCATTTCGTAAGTTTCTCCTGTATCCTTCTAATATGCACCATAGGTGTGTCAGCACCAGTTGCCCTCCCTCCACCGAAAGAGACATATTTTGACCAGCTTTCGTTCTTCTCCCCCAATGATCTGACCTTGAAAAGGGCAGATCACAGAATGGGGGGTGAAAATAGTTTGAAGCACCCCAAGGGGCAGGTAAACAGCTGTCCTGAAAAGAAAACACTATTCCTGCAACTGAACAGGCGACAAAATGAAACCTTGAAAAGTTTTAGAAGAAAAGCAGAGGGGAGATTTCATCTGCAGCTAGTGGAGGTGCCACAGGCAGGCTAAGGATCTGGGACTTGTTTGTGATCAGAAAGAGTGAGTGATGAGTCAGAAGTACTGGGGGAGGAGTAAAGAAAGCAGATGAAGTCTTCTTAATGACTGACGATGGTTGAGATGTTATAGACAGCCTTATAATTAAGCATATTCCTTCAAATTTTATTCTGTATTACATTGTGCCTTATATATGTAAAATAATTTGATATAAAAATTGCTTTCTTATAACTTTACAAAAAGTTAAAAAACATAATAGGCTGGGAGCAGGGGTGCATACCTGTAATCCTAGCATTCTGGGAGGCCAAGGCAGGTGGACCGTCTGAATTCAGGCATTCAAGACCAGCCTGAACAAGAATGAGACCTCATTTATACTAAAAATAAAGCAGCTAGGTGTTGTGGTGAGCAACTTTAGTCCCAGCTATTGAGAGGCTGAAGCAAGAGGATTGCTTCTTCTCAAAAGTTTGGGGTTACTGTGAGCTGTGATACCATAACACTCTATCTCCAAAAAAATTAGTAAATAAATAAATAGCATAGTCAGCTGTTTTCCTGCTAATTAAGGAAAGCCTGTCTGCAGACTCTCTGTCCTTGTAGCAGATAACTGTGTTCATATGGTGGCAGATACTGTAATTGCATTATAAATAAATAATTGGCCTCCATGAAACTGGCTTTGCATAACTATACCTATTCAGTGATGGAAACTGTTAAACCCTGGGAATAAAGATATACCTACCCAGATCATCAGAAAAGAATATAGGTTTTGGAGCAAGAGAAATGTAGGCTCAAATCTCAGTTGCAGAGTAACGGGCTAGTTTACCTGTAACCTCTATGACTTAGTTTTCCCATCAGCATTAACTATAATTCCTAATAAGCTATACTATTGTAGGAATTATATATGTTATATGCAATGGGCTAACACAGAGCTTTAGGGCCTCAATAAACACTCTTTAATGTTATTATGAGATACCATGGACTATTCATTTTTTTAAGAAATATAGATACTAGACATATGACATATCTTAAACCTAGTTGTTTCAAAGTCCTGTTGCTCTCTAAATATAAAGTCACAATGGAGCACTCTTGAAAGTGGGTTTCAGAAATATTAAGAACTATGAAATTTCTCCTGAAACTAGAAATATGTTTGGTCTCAGGTAGAGTGGCCAACCTTTCAGTTTTGCCTATGTCTGAGGTAATTCCTGGGAGGTGGGACTTTCTGTTCTGAACCTGGGAACGTCCCAGGCACCTGGGATGAGTTATTCACCCTTGCCTCATGCACCCCACAGCTACCTAGATTTGCACTACAACTGTGGTTCCCAAAAAGGGGGTCCTCAGATTACCAGCATCAGCTTTACCTGGAACATCTTAGAAACACAAATCCTTAGGTCCCACCCTAGGCTTATTGAGTCAGAAACCATGCAGATGGGGCATAGAAGTCTCTTTTTTAGTGAATTCTCCAGGTGATTTTCATGCATGCAGTATGTTCAAGTTTGAGAAATGCTGGCCTATAATATGTCACTTATGCCAGACTAAGACATTTTCTATGAGATCAGAAAAAAGCAACATATTAAGGCTGTTTCAATTTCCTTATGACACATAAGTAATTTTTGAAACTAGTAATTCCCATCATTAAAATATCCCAAATTCTCTATCATTTTATTTCTGAGCTCTGATAGAGAGAAATGAGAAAAGAGAAAGACAAGATACTACAGCCAACACAGCACAGCTCAGGAAGGAGGTTGCTTCTTGTTAAAGTTTCTCGGGAAGGAGAGTGGAGTTATGCAAACTAAGATGCTGGTGATAGTTGAATAGCTTCTCTATCTTTGCAAAATGTCACATGGTTGATATATGGGCCTGGACTGGACTTAGGCAGGAAGAAAATTTATAGGTTGGGCCAGATCCTACCTTTGGAAGGAAACACCCAGGAAAGGAACCTCTCAAGTTACGACATTTTAGTCCTCACAAACAGAGTACATAAATCCATTACTTAGGAAGGCTCTGGTTTCTTTTACAAAGCAAACCAGGAAGATCTTTATAATATATGATCACTATGTAAGAATTTGAATATTCAAATTTATTTATTTATTTATTTTATATACTCTCACTCTGTCCCCCTAGGTAGAATGCTGTGGCATCATAGCTCACAGCAACCTCAAACTCTTGGGCTCAAGTGATCCCCTTGCTTCAACCTCTCAATAGTGGGACTACAGGTGTCCACCACAAAACCTGGCTAATTTTTTTTTTTTTTTTTTTTTTAGTAGAGATGAGGGTCTTGCTCTTGCTCAGTTTGGTCTCCAACTCCTTAGCTCAGGCAATTCACCTGCCTTGGCCTCCCACAGTGCTAGGATTACAGGTGTCAGCCACCACGCCCAGCCTAAATATCCAAATTTTTAAGACACCAGATTGTGCAACAATTCACTTTTTCCTTTAGCACTGAAATCTCCTTCACATACACCTCTGAGCACCTGATGGAGGTTTCTCAGTGACAGGCTCTTTCTGTGGGAGGTGGGCAAGGGCAAAAGGAGACTAATTTAATGATGACTGTAGTGTAATGTAATGATGAGAGGGATAGCATCATTACAGTACCCAAGAGAAGGGACCAAAATGCCCTGGGTAATGCTCATCTGGGACTGTTAGCATTGCTCATCATTGTTAGCATTGCTAAGCTCAAGCTTTGAGCCAGGAACTGAGTAGAAATCTCCATAGATCTGTCTTACTCGGGCTTTCCCTCTGCTAAGCTCCCTTCAACACCTTGTCACAACTTGAGGTAGGGCATTTGTAAACTATGTGGCCCTGTCAAGGCATGCCTTCTGTCTTGGCCCAGAAAATTGCTTAAGCAAAGAGCCCAAGGGCTGAGCATCCACGATCTATTCCCTGGGGTTGACCACTTACTGACTCCAAAGTCACGCACCTGTTTGCCACTTTTACTTCCAAAAGGAGAGCCACATGGTGTATCAGTGAGAAAAGTTCTGCTCTCATATGTCAGTTGTTTGTCTCTGCTATCTTTCCGCATGAGAAGACATTTGATCATGGACCCACTGGGTTAGCAACATTATTTGGCTCTGAAGCCTGAGCTTTTAACACTTTTATCAGAACAAATGTGAAAGAGGTGAATAATGACATTTGGAAGATACTGAGTTGTTTTAAATCTAAAGATATTTTAATGTATTTCTCACCTTCTTTAAATAATATGGTACATTGAATTAAAGCCAAAATAACAACTCTGAATTCTAAAAAGTTTAACATAGCTTATATGTTCAAATTTCTGTTTTGTAGCTCTTTTCAAAGGCCTAATTACTACAACCCAATCATATAATTAAAAGGATCATATGTTGCTGAAAACAATATCAGATGCTTTACTTCCAATGAGATTAATCTGCTCAAAGATTCAATCTTCAAAAACCAAATCTACAGAAAATATCAACTCTGAGACTTCTTATTTACACAGATTTAGTTTTATTGCCAACACCTATGAGATATTATAAAAATAAAGTATGTGTAATGAAGAACTATAGAACAGAAAATATGTTTGTATTTCTTCAATAAAAATATTTTACACAAGTTGGATCATGAATATTTTAGAAAAAGAGGGAAAAAAAGTAAACATTGTTAGAGCTTTACTAGTACCAAGAGTCTTATAGACTTTCTCCCATTTCACTGTGAGAACTGTTCTATGAAGTGAATATTATTATTTCTACTTGGAAGTTTAGAAAACTGAAGCTCAGAGAATTTGAATAACTGAACCAAAGTTATACAGATAGTGGGTGAAGAAACTGGGATTCAAATCTCTGCATGCTTTCAAAATTCACTCTTGTTTGTTCCTGTTGAGTAAGAAAAAGGCTGATTATACATCTCCTACATCCCCCCTGAACCCAACTGAGAAATAAGACAGAGCAATGGAGATCAAAACACTGGTTTTCTTACTTATTAGAATGAACAGAAAATGTGTTTTCGATGTGGGGCCCAACAGGCTTGCTATAGTTGACAGGGAATTAGAAATCCTTGCCCTCCTGGTTCTAGCTCAGCAGGGTACCCTCCTATCCCCTGAGACTGCTGTGAAAAGTTAGGACACCAGTGACAAGAAGATGGGCTAATGGCAGGCCAGCTGGAGGGAGGAGAAATCAAGGTACAGTGCCAAGTGTGCAGGTTTTCCACGTCAGACCGCTGACTCCTGTTCCTGGGAGGAGGAGTAAGTGACAGGGAAGAGATAAGCGGGGGCTGTCTCCTATTCATTCTATCTTAGGGAGAGGTGGAAATCTCTCTCCAGCTAAGGAAAGGAGAATTGGAAAAGTATTGTGCTTCTCTAAACAAACCACCTCACTACTCTATCCAGTGGCAGAAGCCCATTTGATGTTGCTAAATTGATCCAGGAGAGAATGTCCCGGCCTTCTGTGATCTAGGTATGGGAGCCTGGCTTAGTGCTTAACGGCCTGGGGTTTTGAATTGCAGACCTGCGTTTGAGTACTGGATCTACGAGCTGTAGAGACTTAAGCAAGTTTCATAATTTCTCTAAACCTCATTTTTCTCAGTCTAAGATAAAAATCAGGAATAGTGTGAAGATAGAGAACGGCACATAATATGTACATTTGGTGTGTTAGCAAGTCTCCTGGACACATTTTCTTCTAAATAAAATACCGAGCTATTGCAGAGCCTAGTTTAAACTCTGAGAAGTCACTGGTTAAAAATTGTTGTGCCTATAGGAGACAAGTAGAGGTCAAGAGTATAGACAAGAGAGATCAAGAGTATAGACCAGAGAAGCCATAGGAAAGGTGAGCTGTACTGGCCAAACCACCTATTATAGACTGAATTGTGCCCCCACCAAATTCATACATTGAAGTCCTAATGCCCATATCTCAGAATGTGACTATACTTGGAGATGGGGTCTTTAAAGAGGTAATTAAGTTGAAATGGGATCATTAGGCCATAACCCAATGTGACTGGTGTCTTTATACCTAAGAAGGGGAAGCAACACCTAGGAGGTACACATAGAGAAAAGGCAGCGTGAGGACACAGCAAGAAGGCAGGTGTCTATACCTAGGAGAGAGTAGAAAGACCTCTGAGAAGCTAACCTTGCCTCGGCCTTAATCTTGGATTTCCAGATTCCAGCACAGTGAAGAAAACAGATTCTGTTATTTAAGCCATGCAGGTTGGAGTATTTTGTTATGGTGGCCCAAGCAGATAACATACAACCCACAAAGAAGGTTCCTTCCACTCTCTCCTTCCACATCACAGTGTTTTTTTTCTTTTCCTTTTCCTTTCATTACTTTTTTAAAATTGAAATTGAAATTATTTTGGCCTTCCTGTGACTTCCCTTGCCTTTCCATGGAGCTGGATCCCACACTTGACTAACCATTCACCTCATCCAGTTCAGTCAAGCAAATGGCCTCGTTTTTTTTTTTTTTCTTTCATGATGTATTAATCATTGTAGGATTAGAATGTAACTTATTTCTCTGGTAAAGAACAAAACATAAGAAATTCCGAAACAAGGTTTTGGGCCAGTTTCCTTGGTTTTAGGAGAGGGAAGAGAGGGGACACATGGAGGTTGAGGCTGGGATGCACAATGTGGTTGGGACTGGCAGACACTCCAGGCTTTAGGCTTTGGTTTGAATCCAGACCAGATTTAAAAAACCATAGCTTTTTAAAAGCCTTGAGGGTTTTGTTCTGGAAAAGTCTATGTGAAGAGATATTAGTTTTAAAAGAGCTTGTGATTTTGTGGAACTAAAGAAAAATTTCCACTGTTGCCTTTTTTGTCCTAATGCAGAGCATTGTGGTTCCATGTAGGTCTTGGACCAAACCACACTGTGTGTAAGGAATAGCCATGTATAACAGCTCACTGGCAGCATGAACACCCTTTAGAAAAAGCAGCCCTCTCAGCCAGGGCTGCACTGTCATGGTGGGAGTACAGCTCCTCACCAGGATCTCCTTCTCAGTGAAACCCTTGCCTTCTGGAAGCTGTTTGTAAATAAATACTAAGCATGAATATTGAAAAATAATTTATTTCTGACCACCTAATAGTGAAATAGTGTATCAGTTCAGTCTCATACAAGCACACATGATCAACTACAGCCAGAATGGAGTGTTGGCTCAAGTGCTAAACTTGGATTTCCCCCAGTGAGCATCTTCCCCATAATTCATACTGAAAATCTTTCCATTTACTGTGATTGAACTATTTGCAAAATTCTTAATCTGGGCTCTCTGTGCTGGTACAGCTGAGAAGATTACCATGTTTCTGGGGGGCTTCTCTCCCAGTTTACTCCTGGAGCCTGTTCTTTAATTTGCAGCTGTAACCTAGCATCCCTAGGATCGCAAGGAGCTTCAAGTCTTCTCACTGTCTCAGCACTGCACATTCTTCCAGGAGCTGCCCCCATCTCTAGTCACTGCACTAGTCCCCTGCCATTCTTACCCACCCCACACAGGTTGGCTGTAGAAACTCCCAATCCCCGAGTGGTGCATGTGAGGACAGTCTCAACTATGCCCTCTTCCCTTTAGTGAACATCATTCAGGAGTTCCTCAGTTTATTAGTTTTCTAGTGTGCTGAAATAAATCACCCTGAATTGGTGGCTTAAAACAATACAAATTTATCTTCTCAAAATTTTGGATGCAAAAAGTCCAAAATCAAGGTGTTAATAGGCCCATGCTCTTTCTGAAGGCTTTAGGGAAGAATGTTTCCTTGCTCTTCTTACTTTCTGGGGCTTCCAGGATTCCTTCCTGCCTCTCTCTAGTCCCTAACTCTGTCATCACACTGCTTTTTCCCTGCATCTCTGCGCCTGTCTTTCCTCTTATAAAAACAGTGATCACTGGATTTAGGGCTGACTCTAATCCACTGAGACCTCATTTTTAGCTAACTATCTATATCCACAAAGACTCTATTTCCAAATAAGGTCACATTCTGAAGTTCTAGGTCAACATAAAGTGGGGGCAGAGCACGATTGGATCCAATATGCTCCGAGTCTTGCTCATATAGGAAACAACAAGCTACTGAAAAGCAACAAACTACTGTTTGTCCTGAATTCCAAACCAGCTCAGCAGGACTCTGAGAGACACATGAATATGAAGTATTAGTTCTCAGCCTGGAAATTACAGCAGAGCATTCACTGGGTTCCTTGCCTGTTATGAAAGAGGCAGTAGATTTAACTAGCTTTGAAGAGTGGAACATATTTTATAATGCCTGATGTATGGTTCATCATACTTTAAAGCAACAGGAAAAAAAATCCCTAAAGATATTGAAAGTAAGGCATAAAGCTGGTACTGCAGCCAAAGAAGAACACATCGGATTAAAAGATGATGGAAATAGCTTTTTAAAAATTGCTTTTACAAAAAGGATCGTGAATTGTAAATTGTGCTTGCAAAAATATAGCTCTCATAGTCCATCATGCACTTGATATTTTTTTCCAAGTTGAAAACGAATCAAGGAGTTGAAGTCACTTGAAAAAAAGATTTTTTTTTTTTTTGTTAAATTCAGTTACGTCTAAATTGTAGCAGTTCCACCCACCCTCATATACAATGCCAACTGAAATTCTGGCGAGCTGCTCAATATATGTCTAAAATGAGAATCAGGATTTTATACTATGACATATAGTTGAGTTATACTGAAGAGAAGCAAGGACATGTTCCTTATTATCCTCCCTTAGCCAAACCCGATTTGTAGCTCAGAACAGAAGTCACCATAACTAAAGAGCAGACTAGGATTGATGAAAATCATTTCTATTTAAATGAACCCTAAGAAGCTTGCTGGACATAATTGTTATGATAGCTTTAGAAAGATCACTTTGCCAAATGTTTTCATCTGAAAAGAAGTAAGCCAGACTGGAAACAATCTGGAAAACTCTACTTTTCTTACATTTCCTTTTCCCATGAGGGTGGGAGAGCTCAGGATGTTGAGGGGAGTGAACAGACCTGTCCCAATCTGATAGAGATTTGCAAAAAGGTAAAGAGATAGATACTGCTTGATAGGCAGAGGGCATTAAAAATTTGAAGGCTATGTTGCAATCATGCATGCTTTTGAACTGTTTGAGCTTCTCTAGCAGGCTGTGTTGATGCCTAACAGAATGTTTGTTGTGAAGCACCATAGGAAATCAGTTACCAGCATGGACTTGTGAACTAATCTCTCTGCTGTCTCCTTGAGTAAAGAAGTTAATTTCTTCGTATTTCATCATATCCAAATCAGGGATTAAAAAAGCATCTATTGAGTAAAGTCTTGTTATAAGGCAAAATGGAGGGCAAATGCTGAGTGTTTAATGGAAGTTAGCAATTATTAGAAACCTTTTCTGATTTGTTTATTTTTTTCTTTGAAATATACAGAAATTTCTCTGTAATGACTTAGTTAACACAAAGACAGTGTAAAAATCTATCTTTTCAGTTGAAATTGCACTGTGCAATGTTTAGGCATAAAACTCAGGGGTTTGCATCTCTGGCTTTGAGGTCTCCTCCACTATTGTGTAATGGGAAGAGAAATGATGTCAGAACCGGGAGATCAGGATTACAGTGTGGATGCTGCTGCTGGCAAATCATCCCAGTCTCAGGGCCTGGTTTCTCATCGGTGAAGGGAGCCCTACAGGACTGTAGGTCAGCAGCTCTATCTAATATGACAGGTAAGTCTAGAGAGAGAACAAAAAAGAGGCCACAGTTCTGAAACAGGGACAGGTCAGTAGAGCTAGGATAGTGGTGAATGATAAAGTTTGAGAGAAAAGGGAAGAGGCTGCAAGATGAGGAGAGGCAAGTGATGACAAGGGAAATTGAAGAGGAAGATAAATGAGGAAAAGAGAGGGGAAAGGAGGAAGGCAAATGGGAAGAAAGAAGACAAAGGGTGCAGTGAGAATCTTTGCTCTGCTTGGTTATGTAAGTGATGGGCAGTAGCTGGAGCCTTGTAACCTGACGGTGACTGACTGGCTTAGTGAGTAAACTCCATAAAGTCAGCATTGCTACTTTTTCTTAAGGGGTAGGTGTAGGATCAGACTTAAACAGGACTGCTTGGAACATTTTTATAGTGGAAAAGGGGATACAAAAAAGGAGGGAAGGAAATTATCATATAAATAATGCAGAAAATTTTTCCTGGAGTGATAGACATGAGAATTCAGATGAAAATGACTTTCAAGTACACAGCAGCATAGTAAAACGAAAACACAACAAAACTCCCAACATCCTGAAATTTTGTGACATTCATGAACAATAAAACATAAGTTTCCAGAAAGAAAGCACAAGTGACACACTATCGGTCAGTGGTAGAATGGAATCTTTTCAAAGATAACACAAAGCTTGAAGACAATATAACAATTTCTTCTCTTCTATAAGAAAATAATTTTTTTATTTTTTAACTTTTTGATTAAATCATACCTATACATTAATGCATTTATGTGGTATGATGTGCTTATTTTATATACAATTTGGAATGCTTACATCAAACTGGTTAACATGTCAAATCTATTAAGAGTAGAGTATAAATGTCTTAACACAATAATTAATTAAGTGAGGTGAAGAAAATAATTTTCAATATAGAATTTTATACCCAACTAAACTCTCAGCTATGAATGAGGCATTTTTAGATGTTGTCAGTCTCAAAAATTTACTTTTCACACACAATTTCCTAGGGAGCAATAAGATAATGTACTCTACCTAAATTAAGAAAAAACAAATGAACACAAAAGAGGAATCCAGGAAACAGGGGCTCTATCACAATTACCAATCTGTTGGTGAGGATAAATCCTTAAGAGTTCATAAAAACAGTAATGATTATAGCAGAAAGACAAAGGACTGCAAGGAGGTTTTGGGAAGAAGAAATTGAAATGGATATGAGATAATATATTTGATTATGTTGAGAGGATATGTGTAGTTCAGGCAGAGATTTGGAGGAGGAATTAATAAAAAGTGAATTTAAAATGTGATATGTACAAACACAAAAATAGTACAAGAAAAAGTTTTCTAAGAAAGAAATGTCATCATAGATGGTTTCATAGCTCACCTTTGATCATTTGCTATAATGATGTGAGCACTAAATACTTATTAAATCACAAATTATGATAAAAAAAACTATTTTGTAAAGATTGGTGAGGGGAAAGTGTGGGTGTTGAAGGCAACATATCTTCCAATTTAGGAATTCAGTATATAATATCTAAATGTGGGGCAACATCCAGAAATTGATATAGACATATTTAAAAAGTGGAGATACATGTAAAAGACAAAATAAACAATTAAAACAAATTGAAAGTGGTTAGCCCTGGAAAGCAAGAATAATAGAGGAAATTTATGGATATTTAAATTGCTGTTTTTGCTCTTGTAGTAATATTTGAGTTTTTTTGGTTTTTTGTTTGAGACAGTCTCACTATGTTGCTCTGGGTAGAGTGCCATGGTGTCATAGCTCACAGCAACCTCAAATTCTTGGGCTTAAGCAATTCTCTTGCCTCAGTCTCCCAAGTAGCTAAGACTACAGGCACCCACCACAGCACCTGACTATTTTTTTTGTTGTTGCAGTTGTCATCGTTGTTTAGCAGGCCCAGGCCAGGTTCAACCTGTCAGACTTGTTGTATGTGGCCAGCGCCCTAACCACTGAGCAACAGGTGCCGAGTCAAAATTTGAGTTTTTTAAACTATACATGTTGATAGTATAAGGAATATAATAATTAAAGTATATTTATAATGTAGAGAAAAACCTACCTTATTCTGATGACTTATGCGAAAATTCAGAAAATCCCCAACAGATGAGATTCTATCTTTACTTCACATGTGAGGAAACTGAGGCCTAGAGAGATTGCAAATTGACACAGTTATCAAGTAATAGAGCCAGGGATCAAACCCAGTCTTTCTGCTTTCCTATTTCAGGCTTCTTAATAACCACCCACTTTTTCTTATCTTTTAGCCTGCATGTGTCATGTTGTTTTAACTAATATCCCTCATACTGCAGAAAAAAAAAATCTGATTATACAAAATGGCATCCTTCCTTAGGTATGTCTGAGCTAAACAAATAGACTCTAATGTAATCTCACGTCTCTGTAGCACTCTTAGTTTGGTGACACTCTGAGGAACAAAGATGAACATTCAGGTAAATAGTAGGTGCAGCTTTGAAATCTAAGCCTCTCTTAATGGAGAAATGCTTCTTGGTAGAATATCTCAAGATGCAAGAAGTGATCTCATCACTTAACAAATGTTCTCAATTTGATTCAGTACACCTGGGATATAACATTTTCTATTTGCTGCCAAAATGTGATTTCTTTAAACCTTAATGATGTACCTGTCATGGAGGTTAGACAGAATATTTTAATTGAGTGTCAACTATACTATTGAAACACTTTTTAAGATTTACTTTTTCAAAGGGCTAGAAATGAAAATGAACTCTTAGTTCTCTGCTATTAGTTTTATATAGCCACTGATTAATATTGCCTTCCTTCCACAAGCACAAGCCATCGCTAGACTTCTCAGAAACCAGATACTTTTCATGTCCTTTGGCACTAGTTTCTGGAGGTATCATTATGACGTCTGCAATTTGCAGAACACAATGGCAGCTCCAGTTAAATAAACAAAATCCAATTATGTCAAAATTGGACCTTGCCTAAAGTAGAATGATTGGTTTTCATTCTATGTAATGTGGTAAAAATGGTACCTGCAAAAGTGGTAAATGTCAAGACGTTTATTGGTAAACAAAGAATTGGTGGGGGAAATTTAGATGGAGTTGCTACAGGTACAATCAATTTGATATTTCTAATCTAAGTCCTTGGGGTTTAGATTTATGAATTTTATGCAAAATAATTAAGGAATGCACATTTTTTTTTAAGACAGAGTTTCACTGTGTCACCCTCGGTAGAGTGCTGTATCGTCACAGCTCACAGCAACCTCAAACTCTTGGGCTTAAGCAATTCTCTTGCCTCAGCCTCCCACAGAGCTGGGACTACAGGCACCTGCCACAATGTCCGACTAAGGAATGTGCATTTTCAAAAATGATAATCTATGACTTTTGTGAAATTTCTATAAAAGTTCATAACACCGAAAACAAAGAGCCATTGCTCTACATAAAGAAATGGAGTACCTGTAGAGTCCTTTAATGAGGTTCTTCATAGTGGAAACAGGATTTTTGTAAAAGGTACTAGTAAATTTCCAAGACATAGAATGTAATGAACATACCTACTATTAGTACTATTCAATTCCTTTTCTGTTTCTGGACCCATGAATATCAAAATTCATCTAAACCAAATTTCATCTCCCCTCCTACACTAGCCCCCATTTTTTCCCTAGCTTATGAGGATTCATTTGAGATTATCAATAGACAATACTTTTTGTCATTTATCTTTTATCAATACTTTGTCCCTTGAAAGGAATGTATATGTAAAGCAGCCCCCAAATGCCAAAGGAGCCAGGAAACCAAAGGGCAAGGGAGACAAGCCTAGTTTGTCAGTAAAGGGTGTTTTATTACGGGGAACTTACAGACAGGTGTGTGGTCTTGGGAGGTCAGAGACAGGTGGATTTCTTCATTGCTACTCCAAGATCTGGGGCTTATATACCATGGAGATAGGTCTCATCTGTGTAGGATGATTAAAGGCAACCCACCAGAACAGGCTCTATGCACCACAACCTATGACTTGTGAGTGAACATCAAGGTTGCTTTGCTCTAGAGGAAGGAATTATAGTGTGTGTGCATTTTATAGTAGGACAGTAAATAAAGTAAAATCAGGAGTCCACATGGCAGATTAGCATCCAAGATGGATGGCATGGCTTCTAATTGACTTTTGTACTTCTCTCTCTGGATCAGACACTGAACATATTTAATAGAAAAGTGAAAATCTCAAGCGTTTATATTATTTTGCAGTGTCAGTACAGTGACCCTGTTCACCTTTCTCCTGGTCTCTTTCATTAATCAGAGCAGCTTTTGTGCTGTCTTTGCTAGTGATCTCAAAAAATGTTTCCATTAAGCAATTATAGAGCAAATAGAAGTTCAGATCAATGATAGGTATGTGGCTTGGATTCATGGACTTAAAAATATATATTTATATTTGATACTTAGATTTATAGCCAAGAGATCTTAATCATTGTTAAGATCTGGCAACCTGGATGCATCCCATAGATCTTCTGGGAACGGAATTTAATTGATCATTCTAGTTAATTAATATTTTTCTTTACTATTTTAAAGATCAACTATAGTATATTTTATATGAATAAGAACTCAACACATGCTTTCAGAAGCTTAAGACTTTATGGCGTTTAAAGAGGAACAATAGGTAGGGTCAAGCTGGGTTTCCAGATATAGTAATAGCAGATGAGTTACCACACTATGGAACCATTTTCTTACTTTTCTACATCAAGAAATTATATTTTGACAGGGCTTATTTGTTTCTTAGCTATCATTCATGCTAATGAAATAAATGCACACTAAAGTATAAATCAGACATGAATATATGTATTTTTAGGAAGCAGAATGCATCAATGTCTGTTATTCTTGTATATTCCACTTTTAATACTCATTTTCTGGAACCTGGATACCTGAAAAGCAAAAACAATTAACCAAGGATAGCTGATATAGATTGTACCAGGGAAATGTAGCTGTGGGAAGATTCTTAATGAATGAACTTGACCCCACCATAGCACAGTTCTCCAGAGATGGAGTGATTTCATAGCTGCCCAGTGACTTGGTCTGGATTTTTTTTTTTTTTTTTTTTTGTAGAGACAGAGTCTCACTTTATTGCCCTGGGTAGAGTGCTGTGGCGGCACACTGCTCACAGCAACCTCCAGCTCTTGGGCTTAAGCGATTCTCTTGCCTCAGCCTCCCGATTGGTCTGGATTTCTTAACATTTGCAAACTGTCTCTGTCACTATCTAGCGCTAAAACCTTGCATAAGATAGGTAGTCTTTCTTAGTCTCATTTGCCTCGATTATCAGTAGGGGAAATAGCACTATCTACCTCATGAATCATTAATAAATTTGAAATTAGAAAATGGGTATAAAGTATATAGCATTGTGTTGGTACATATTTAATAAATTGTATCCACAGACTACTCTTTTCCCTTCTCTTCCCTTTATCCTTCTTCCCTCATTCTTGATCAGCTACACCTACTTTTTTCCTTAAAAAAAAAGAGAGAGAAACACATGTCTTAAGATACATGTTTTATGTGTATGGTTTGAAAGTTTTACATAAGTGACATTGTGTTCTAGATCTCATTCTGTTTCATACATTTTTCATGCTACTCTATGAGAATTCATTGCCTCCAGCTGTCACACAGTATTCTGCCATGTGTATACACCATAATTTATGAATCTTTTTACTTGCTGGTGGAAATGGGTGGCTTCCAGCTCATTCCTACTCCTGAAACAACCTTGTGATGAACAAAGACACACACAGTGCCTTGCCAGTCTGTACAAGCTTTTCTTTGGGGTATATTTCCAAGAAAAAATTTGGGGTCATAATGCATACATTTACATATGGTGGGCCCTGTTAGGACAGGGCATGCTTTTCCATGCTTTTCCGCTAGTGTGGGGAAGGGAATAAGATGGGTGATAGAGAATAAATTAAAAGATATTAAAACAAATTAAGGACCTTCCTGACATTCATGTTATTAGTGTGACTTGGACTAATGTGTATGATCAACTCAGGGATGTTCACTGAGATCCTTAAAGATGAAACAAAGAGAGTATAGCTTAATGCATTATCACTATAAACACCACGTCCATGGCAGAGGCTTAGCATCACTGTCCGTGCTCCACGGCCAGTATGCCAGCCTCCTACTAGTTTACCAACATGCTGCAGAAAATCATTAGATGATATTTGTGAGGCACTTAAAACTCGTGAGACTCAGGCTCAGTAGTAGCAAAACTACTACTCTGCTTTGAGGGCCTGAGACCTTTTAACTATAGATCTCTTTGTAGATAGTCCTGGAGACTGCTGTGACTTAAATGGCCTCTTCAGAGCAGACTCCCAATTAGCCTCTAACGATTTCTTGTAAGGGGACTGTTTTTTTTGTTTGTTTGTTTGTTTGTTTTTTTGTAGAGACAGAGTCTCACTTTATCACCCTCAGTAGAGTGCCATGGCTCCACACAGCTCACAGCAACCTCCAACTCCTGGGCTTAGGCGATTCTCTTGCCTCAGCCTCCCAAAAGGGGACTGTTTTGACACTTTTTGACCATTTCATCCAAAGAACAGAATTCCTCACACTCAGGAAGTGGACTGTTAATATGCTATTTGGACACACATTTGCCAGAGGTATGAAAGCAGGAGGTTTGAAGGAAGCAGTGCAAAAAGAAATGTCAAACCTGGATTCAGCATTAGTTGAAGTTTACTCTCACAAACGGGTATGACTTTTCTTTTTTAAAGAATGAAATGTCATTCAAGTAACTATTTGCCAAGGCCAAGAGACTGAAGTAACCAAACACTTCGTTTTCAATAACACTTTGGGTTTCTGTACGACCAGTGCTAAATGACAAGTGCGGCAGCTTTTCAAAGCTGGACAAGGTGACTATTTCTTCAGGAACTGAGGAGAGAGAGTCCTGGAAAAGTTGTAAGAGTTTTCTTCACAAACTAGTAAGAGAAATAATGTGAAAGGAGGAATCTTTTCTGAGACATGTCTACGGATGGCTCAGTCCTTTATTCAGAGCAGGATTATTTTAATGTTTAATAGTTTAGGATATAATAGATAAGTTCATTTTCCTTAAGCCATTATAATATCAATCCATTGTTATTTCTGGCAATATGTGTCATCATACTTGTTTTACTATTTGTAAGGCAAAAATATACAATAGAAGGGCACATTCAGAAGTAATATGCCCCACTACATTTTAAAGACTTCCCTTTTATTCAATAAGGTTTTATTTAACTTTTTCAATTTCTCTTCTTTGACCTTTTAATTTTTTTTTTATTAAATCATAGCTGTGTACATTAATGCAATCATGGGGTATAATGTACTGGTTTCATATACAATCTGAAATAGTTTCATCAAATTGGTTAACATAGTCTTCATGGCATTTTCTTAGTTATTGTGTTAAGACATTTATATTCTGCATTTAGTAAGTTTCACTTGTACCCTTCTCAGATGCACCATAGGTGTGGTCCCACCAATTATCTCCGTCCATCCATCCAACCCTCCCCTTGCCCCTTTCCCCATATTTTTGTACTATAATTGGATTATATGAAAGCTATAGATTAGTTTAATAGTAGGGCTGAGTACATTGGATACTTTTTCTTCCATTCTTGAGATACTTTGCTAAGAAGAATATGTTCCAGCTCCATCCATGTAAACATGAAAGAGGGAAAGTGGATTAATAAATTGTGGTATATGTACACCATGGAATATTATGCAGCCTTAAAGAAAGATGGAGACTTTACCTCTGTCCCTTCTTCTTGTGAGGCATCTGCTCCTTCCTTGGCCTACCAGGCTCCACTGCGCCCCCGCAGCTGCTTGTTTGTACTAGTCTCTGCCACACCTGCCGGCCCCTCGGCAGACGCCTGGACTCTCCGCGCATCCTTGGCCACCGTCCACGTGGGATCTCCCCGTGGGCGCCCACCGGGATTTGGCCCGAGGGGTGCAGCGCACCGGTGCCGCAAGGATAGGGGACGCGAGTGTTCAGTCCCGGCTGCTGCAGATGTGCTTGCTTGGGACAGCCGTCTGGCAGCTCAGTCAGTTGCGGGCTCCTCAGGCTCAGTGCACCTTACACTTCTGCTCCTTGGCCCTTCACCGCCTTGGCCCTTTTCCATGACCTGCCAGGTGGACAGCGGCTCCGCTGTGCCAGCAGCAGAGTCCTCTCCTCCAGCCAAACCTCCGCCTGCAGCAACCACTCGTTTCAGTCCCCCGGCACGCTGGGGAACGGTAGGAAGAAGACGGTTTTTCCGTTGGCACTGGCGTGCACGCGCACTTGTGCTTAAGGACTGGGCTCCATCATTTACTTGTTGCCGGAACCTGGAAGCCACGTTCCCTTCTTGGAGATTGTGGCGAGTCCGATTTCCCTTCGTTTGTTGCACTGGAAGGGGAGAGTGGGAGGAGCAGTGGAGGAGGTCTGAGGTGTCCCTAAACCCCACTGCTGGCGCCATGACCTTCTTTGGCTCTGGGAGAAAGAGGGAGGAGGGCGGGTCACCCTTCCTCCACACAATGTGGAAGGCTGTGGTGGGCGCCATTGATGAGATTCCTGAAAAGGCTTACTCAAAGGCATGGTATAACATCCATGAGGCGGATATCAAGCCACTCCACAAGGCTGCCTGCATGGGCAATGTACGGAGAATGGAGAGGATCCTCTCAGTGCAACCGTACATCCTGGATGAGAAAGATTGGGTGCACAGGTAAAAGGAGCTGCCAGCTCCTGACCTGGGGGCCTGGGGCCATGCACTTTCCCTCCATGACAGTGGCCGTCCTGTTCCCTTTGGGGCTGGGATTTCCTCCCTCTCCAGCCCACAGATCCTGGGAGCCGGACATCTTGCAGGGCTTCCTGTGTGAGCAGCAACACCAAAGCAAAACTCGAATTGGTTTCCAATCACTCATTATTCCCCTTCTAGAGCATTTTATTAACAATATTTGAAGGGAATGAATGAGCAAAATTAAGTATGTATAGTGTTTAAACTTAATGTACACATTCTAGAGCACGTTGTATACATGAGAGTAGTGTGTTTAAGGAGAAACATAATTTCCAGTCTATTGAATCCTGGGCAAAAAATTTTCACATAAAATTCAATATCCATTTTATGTTAAGGTACGCCTTTGTACCTTGTTGTGTGTCTTTACTGAGGGACCTTAGAAGGAAACTTTAATGTGGGTCCATGATTCTGGGTTCTTGAAAAGCATGATTGATTTTTCTGAAAGTGCGCTTTTTATATTTGTCAACTCTACATAAGCCAACCATAAGTATGGAGTGTTACGGGGTGAGAAAAGACCACCAGAAAAAAATAATCTTTAAAATGCCAATAAGGCGCTTTTATTAGACCGGCCAGCCGGCTGTCTCCACAAGTGTCTGAGAGATTAGGGGAAAGCACCCTAACCAGAGTTAATGCATAGCTTTTATAAGTTGAACTACGCAGCAAGAAAGCTGTATGACTCCACAACTGGCATGTATGGCACTTGCGGTTACTTGGTTAAGCAAAATAATAGCTAGATACAAAAATATCAATGGGGTCAGCATGACCTCATCCTGCCTGTGTGTGTACCATGAAATCAGCAAGGCCTGATCTTATGTGTGTTCTTCAAGGCCTCATCCCATGTGTCCCCTGAGCAGCCTCACCCCCCATCCCTCTTTCCTGGGGAAGGGGAATGGGGGAGCTGGGCCCCTGGCCCACCAGGTCATCATCTCAGGAGGTTTCAAAAGTTTTAAGTGACACATTGTTTCTTTTACTATTATGATTATATTAAGAAAATAAGGGAATGGAAAAAGCAAAGCTTTGTTTTTCAGGCTATAGAAAGATGCCCTTGATTTTCATACCCTTAATTGTATACTAACAGCTGAAGTATCAGTTACTGTAGCAACAAGCCCCTCTGCCCCTACACCAAGCCCCCTATCCCTGCTACAAATCCCCCAAACCCATAGATTTAAAGAATATAAAAAACCCTTTACCCTTCAAAGGGGAAGTGTTTTGTGTTTCAGCCCCAACCCCTGCAAGGGTGGAGGAGCGAAATTCTGGGAGAAGAGATAAGCAGGGAGGGGTACGCATCCCAAGTTCCTTGGAAACTTACCCAACTCCTATGCCCGTCCCTTGTATCCTTGAACTATGTATGAACCAACATGTGCCCCCCACCCTGCGACCCTGCCTTAAGTGCTATGATTAGCTTCTATATTGCGCTAGCTTGCTTTGCTGACCACACAAGAAAAGTGGTATAAAAGGATTGCTCACCTAGCATTTGGGGCTGCATGTCTTTGTAGTATCAGCCCCCTGCAGGTGTAATAAATTTTATCAATTATTGCATCAAATTGGAGTCCATCTTTCTATCTCCATGACTCAGTTTACTTCATTACATGAATGGAATAGAATAAAAGATTTAGAAACACTGAAAAAATGTCAGAATTTAGAACTTGATAATGATGAACTTCTAAAATTAGAAGCAAAAGTGAATTATTGATAAATGAAATGCTTATTATGTGTTTGGAGAAACCTAGCTAGGTTTATCTTTTATTTTTATTTCATATTGACATGAGGGTACAAATTTTTAAGTTACACTTTCTTTTCTTTTCTTTCTTTCTATCTTTTTTTTTTTTTTTTTGAGACAGAGTCTCACTATGTCCACCTCGGTAGGGTAGGGTGCAGTGGCGTCACAGCTCACAGCAACCTCCCACTCTTGAGCTTAAGCAGTTCTCTTGCCTCAGCCTCCCAAAGAGCTAGGACTAAAGGTGCCTGGTTATTTGTTGTTGCAGTTATCATTGTTGCTTAGCTGAAGAGGCTGGGTTCGAACCTGCCACCCTCGGTTCCTGTGGCTGTTGCTGTAACCACTGTGCTATGGGTACCAAGCCAAGGTTACACTGTTTTTAATTCCAAGGTAAAGTTCAAGTTGTAGTTGAGCCCTTCACTCAGGGGATGTGCTGAACACCCTCACACTGTGCACATTAGATTAGGTTCCACCAATCGCCCACTCTCCTAACACCCATTACCCTTCGTCCTCTCCAATCCCTTTCCCCTCCTCTCCCCTCCGCCTTGCTAGACTATATTTGTGTTTTATCATTCATGTGGGCATGAAAGTTATTTATATATTGGTTTCATATAATATTGAGTACATTGAATAATTTTTTGGTTTGTTTCTTAACATACTTGACTAAGAAGAATGTGTTTCACCCATCCAGGTAAACATGAAAGATGTAAAGGCTCCATCTTTTCTTATGGCTGAATGGCTATAAAAAGATGCCCTTGATACTCCACGATATACATATGCCACAGTTTGTTAATTCATTTATGGGTTGATGGGCATTTAGGCTACTTCCATGACTTGACAAATATGAATTGAGCTGCAATAGACATTCTGGTGCAAATGTCTTTGTGATAAATGATTTTTGTTCTTCCGTGTAGATACCTAGTAACGGAATTGCAGGATCAAATGGAAGGTCAACTTTTAGTTCTTTGAAGATTCGCCATACTTCTTTCCATAAAGGTTGTGTTAGTTTGCAGTTCCACCTCAGTGTAAAAGTGTTCTCTTCTCTCCACATCCATTCTAGCATCTGCAGTTTTGGGACTTTTTGATGTGGGCTAATCTTACTGGAGTTAGGTGTTATCTCAAAGTGACTTTGCTTTGCATTTCTCTGATGATTAAAGACAAGGAGCATTTTTTCATGTGTTTTTTGGTCATTCATCTGTCATCATCAGAGAAGTTTCTGTTCAAATCTCTTGCCTACATAGAAATGGAATTGTTTGGTCTTTTTTGGTTGATTAATTTTAGTTCCTCTGTAGATTCTAGTTATCAGGCCTTTGTCAGACTCATTAAATGCAAAAATATCTCATTCCAAAGGCTGTTTTCTTTAGCTTTTTAGCTTGATCAAATCCCATTTATTTGTTTTGACATTGCTGCAATTGCCAGGGAGGTTTTCCTCATAAAATCTTTTCCCACGTCAATATCATCAAGCATTTTCCCCATTCTCTTCTAGAATTTTTATTGTTTCTTATCTTAAATTTAAATATTTTGTCTAGCAAGAGTCAATTTTTGTCAAAGATGAGAGGTGCAAGTCCATTTTCAGTGTTCTATATATGGCTAACCAGTTCTTCCCATTTATTAGATAGGGATTCTTTACCCCAGGACATACTTTTATTTATCAAAGATTAGATGGTGATATGTGGTTGAATTCATCTCTAGGTTCTCTGTTCTCTTTCATAAAGCTATAGCTCTATTTTTGTGTCAATACCAGTTTTGATTACTGCAGACCCATAGACGTCTGAAGTCTGGTAATATGATGCTCACAGATTTATTTTTATTTCTTAAAATTGTATTCACTATTTGGTTTTTTGTTCAGGTTCCATATGAAACAAAATACTATTTTTAAAGTTCTTGAAAGTATGACATTAGTGCTTTGATGGGAATTGCATCAAATCTGTGGATTGCTTTGGGTATTATGGACATCTTAACAATGTTAATTCTTGCCAGCCACAAGGGTGGCTATACTTTTCTTGGGGTTTCACAGTTCTCTTTATAGAGATCTTTCATGTCCTTTCTTAGATATATTCCCAGGTATTTCATCTTCCTTGGAGCTACTATAAAAGGTATAGAGTCTTTGGTTTTACTTTTGGCTTGGCTGTTAGCATATGTGAAGGCTACTAATTTGAGGGTATTGATTTTGTATTCCAAGCCACTACTGTATTTCCTGATCACTTCTAAGAGATTTGTAGTTGAGTCCCTGGGGGATTTCCAGATATAAGATCATGTCATTTGCAAACAGTGAGAGTTTGATCTCTTCTGAACCCATTTGAATACCACCATTAATTTCCTTCACTTGTCTCATAGCAATGGCTAGGACATTGAGCACCATGATAAATAGCAATGACAATAGTGGGCATTCTTGTCTGGTTCTAGTTAAGTTTTACTGAATTCAATATGATACTGGCTGTGGGTTTGTTGTAAATGGTCTCTATCAGTTTAAGAAACATCCCACCTAAGACTATTTTCTTGAGTGTTCTTATGAAAAGATGCTGGATATTATTAAAAGCCTTTTTTGCATCAATTGAGAGAATCATATGATCTTTGTTTTTTATTTTATTTATGTGGTGAATTACATTTATGGATTTACGTGTATTGAACCAAACTTGTATCTCAGGTATAAAACCTACTTGATCATGATGTATAACTTTTTTATTGTGTCACTGTATTCTGTTTGCTAGAATCTTATTGAATATTTTTGCATCGATATTCACTAATCATACTGGCCTACAGTTTTCAATTTTTGTTTGGTTCTTTCCTAGTTTTGGAATCAGGGTGATATTTGCTTCATAGAATGTGTTGGAGGAGAATTACTTCCTTGTCTATGTTTTGGAATAGGTTATGCAATATAGGTACTATTTCCTCTTTGAAGGGTTGGTGGATTCTAGTATGAAACCATCTGGGCCAGCGTTTTTCTTTTTTTGGAAAATTTTGCATTATTGATGCAATTTCAGTGCCTGATATAAATCTATTAAAAATTAATTCTTTCTGGTTGAATTTAGGAAGGTTGGAATGATTCCAGGTATTAGTCCATTTCCTCTACATTTTCATATTTCTGGGAATAGAGTTTTTTTGTATTAATCATTGAGTATCTTTTGTATTTCTCTGGTATCTGTTGTTATTTCTCCTTTACGCTTTCTGATTGAAGTTATTAGAGATTGTTTTTTTCTGTTCCTGGTTAGTCTGGCCAATGGTTATCAATTTTATTAATCTTTTCAAACAACTAAACTTTTTTTTGCTAATGTTCCAAATAAATGGTTTTGTTTTCCAATTTTTTAAATTCTGCTATAATTTTGGTTGTTTTTTTTTTTTTTTTTACTTGTGCTGAGTGTGGGGTTGAATTGTTCTTTCCTTTTCAGGTGCTTGAGATGCCCTATTAGGTTGTTGACTTTCTCGCTTTCTAATTTATTTATTTATTTATTTTGAGGCAGTCTCACTATGTCACCCTCGGTAGAGTGATGTGATGTCACCACTCACAGCAACCTCAAACTCTTGGGGGAAAGCAAGTCTCTTGTCTCAGCCTCCCAAGTAGCTGGGACTACATGCACCCACCACAACACCCAGCTATTTTTTGGTTGCACTTGTTATTGTTATTTTGCAGGCCTGGGCCATGCTCAAACCTGCCAACCTCATTGTATGTGGCTGGCACCCTACTCACTGAGCTATGGGCGCTGAGTCTCTTTCTGATTTCTTGATGAAGACATCCAGTGCTATAACTTACTCTCTTAGGATTGACTTTCCATCTTAGGACTGACCTGTCCCACAGGTTTTGTTAGTTTGTGGTCTCATTATTATTATTATTATTATTTTTTTTTTTTTTACAATTTCAGGTTAATATAAGGGCATAAACAACCAGGCAAGAATATTTTAGTTTGTTAGGTAGATGCCTCTTGTAGTTGTGTCCTGCAGCCAAAAGTATGCCATATACCCCTACATTGTGCCCCCTAAGTGAGAGCACCCCAGACCCCCTTCTCCCCCTCCACCTTCCTGTCCTTATTCTCCCTCACCCTAACTTGAATCAAAACGTTTTTCTCCTCTGTGGGTATGAATTAGATCATCTCCTGGCTTCATACTTAATAGTAAGTACATTGGATATTTATTTTTCCATTCTTATGATACTTTACTAAGAAATTGTTTCAACTTCATCCAGGTTAATACAAAAGCTGTAAAGTTTCCATATTTTTTGTGGCAGAATAGTATTCCACATTATACATATACCAAAGTTTTTAAATCCATTCCTAAAATGATGGGCATCTAGGTTGTTTCCAAATCTTGTGATTGTAAATTGAGCTGTGGTAAACCATCTAGTGCAAATATCTTTATAATAGAATCATGTTTTTTCTTCTGGGTAGATGCCTAGTAATGGGAGATCAAATGAGTTCTTTGAGGAGTCCTCATACTTCTTTATAAAGTGGCTGTATTAGTTTGCCATTCCACCAACAGTGTAAAAGTTTCCCTCTCTCCACATTCATGCAAGTATCTGGAACTTTGGGACTTTGTGATGTGGATTAATCTTACTGGGGTTAGGTGATATCTCAGGATATAATTTGATTTGCATTTCTCTGATTATTAGGGATGATTTGCATTTTTTAATGTTTCTTAGTCATTTATTTGTGTTCCTCAGAGAAGATTCTATTCATGTCTCTTGCCCAGGGATAGAAGGGATTGCTTGCTCTTTTTTTGTTGATTAAGTTTAGTTCTCTATAGATCCTAGGTATTAGACCTTTGTCAGATTTGTAACATGCAAATATATTTTCCCATTCTGACAGTAATTTATTTGCTTTAATTACTGTGATTTTAGCTGTGCAGAGGCTTTTTAGTTTAATTAAATACCATTGGCTTATTTTTGTTGTTGCAATTGCCACAGAAGTCTGCTTCATAAAGTCTTTCCTGAGACCATCACCCTCCAGGGGTTTTCCTACACTTTCTTTTAGGATTTTGATTGTTTCATGACTTAGATTTAAATATTTTATCCATCTTGAATCAATTTTTGTGAGTGATGAATGATGTGGGTCCAGTTTAAATCTTTCACATGTGGTTACCCAGTTCTCCTAGCACCAGTTATTAAACAGGGATTCTTTTCTCCACTGTATGATTTTGTTTGGTTTATCAAAGGTCACATGGTGATAAGAGACTAGTTTTCTCTTTGGTTCCAGATGTCAATGTCTCTATTTTTATGCCCAAACCATGCTGTTTTGATCACTGTGGATTTGTAATATAGCCTAAAGTCTGGTAGCATGATGCCTCTGACTTTGTGTTTATTATTAAAAATTGCATTGGCTATATTTTTCTGTTTCTATATGAAATGAACTATTTTTTCCAGTTCTTCAAAGTATGATGTTAGTATTTTAATATAGATTACATTGAACCTGTAGATTGCTTTGAATAGTATAGACATTTTATCAACATTAATTTGTCCCTGCCAAGAGCATGGTATGCTCTTCCATTTGTTTATGGCTTCTGCTATTTCTTTTCTTAGGGTTTCATAATTCTCTTTGTAGAAGTCCTTTACCTCTTTTGTTAGGTATATTCTTAGGTATTTCATTTTCTTTGGACCTACAGTGAAGTGAATTTTGTTTTTGATTAGCTTGTCAACTTAGCTGTTGATGGCATATATAAAGGCTATTGATATGTGGACATTGATTTTATACCCTGAGATGTTACTGTATTTCTTGATCATTTCTGGGAATCTTGTGGTTGAATCTCTGGGGTTCTCTAAGTATAAGATCAGATCATCAGCAAGGAGCCAGAGAGTTTGACCTCATCTGCCCCCATTTGGATAACCTTAATAGCCTTCTTTTTTCTGATTACATTGGCTAGAACTTCTAGCACTATGTTGAATAGTAGTGGTGATAGTAGACATCCCTGTCTGTTTGTAGTTCTAAGTAGAAAAGCTTTCAGTTCTACTCTGTTTGGTGTGATAAGAGATGTGTGTTTGTTATAGATGGTTTCAATCAGTTTAAGAAATGTGCCATCTATTCTTAAGTGTCTGTGTTACAAAATGATGCTGAATTTTATCAAATGCTTTTGTGTATTTCTTTTGAGAGGATCATATGCTCTTTTTTTTTGCTTCTATTGATATGGTGAATTACATTTGTGGGTTGTGTATGTTAACCTAACATACACATCCTGGGTATGAAGCTTATTTGATTATGATGTATAGTTTTTCTAATGTGTAGTTGTAATCTATTGGCTAAACTTTTGGATATTTTTGCTTCTGTATTCATTAGTGAAATTAGTCTGTAGTGCTTATTTTTGGTTTGGTCCTTTTTTGTTTTTGTTGTCAGGGTGATAGTTGCTTCACAGAATGTGTTGGGAAAGGTTCTTTCTTCTCAATATTTTGGAATACTTTCTGCAGTATAATTACAAGTTCTTCTTTGAAGGTTTGGTAGAATTCTGGTGTGAAGCCATCTCATTCAGGGCATTTTTGTTGGAAGATTTTTTATTGTTTCTTCAATCTCAGTACCTGAGATTGGTTGGTTCGAGACTTCTCTTTCTTCTTGCTTAAGTCTAGGCAGATGGTGGTGATTTCAGGATCTTGGTCCATTTCCTCCACATTGTCACATTTCTGGGCATAGAGTTTTTTTGTAGTAGTCAGAGATAATCTCTTGTATTACTGTGGTATCTGTTGTTACTTCTCCTATTTCATTTCTGATTAGGTTATTAGAATTCTTACTTTTCTGTTTCTAGTTAATGTGGCCTATTTATGAGACATTTGTTGATTTTATTCATCTTTCTGAAAAACCAACTTTTTGTTTCATTAATTTTCTAAAAGAGTCTATTATTTTAAATTTTATTTATTTCTGATTTAATTTTGGTTATTTCTTTTTTTCTGCTGGATTTGAGATTAGATTTCTTCTTTTTCCATTTCCTTAAGATGATTCATTAAATTGTTGATGTGTTCTGTTTCTGTTTTTCAGATGTGGGCATCTAATGTGATAAATTGCTCTCTTCTACTTGTTTTCTCAGTATTCCACTGGATTTTGTGACTTGTAGTTTCACTGTTTTTATGTTTGAGGAATTTAACAATTTCTTGCTTTATCTCTTCATTGACTCACTGTCATTCAGCATAAAGTTGTTTAATTTCTATGCCTTTGTGTGGGGATGAACATTTTTATTGGAATTGAGTTCTACCTTTATTGCCTTTGGGTCTGAGAATATACAAGGCATAATTTCAGTTCATTTAATTTTTTTGAGTTTTGATTTGTG
>CAUYON010083524.1:0-37373 GCA_963573935.1 Arctocebus calabarensis
ACACCATGGAATACTATGCAGCCTTAAAGAAAGATGGAGACTTTATCTCTTTCGTGTTTACATGGATGGAGCTGGAACATATTCTTAGCAAAGTATCTCAAGAATGGAAGAAAAAGTATCCAATATACTCAGTCCTACTATGAAGCTAATTTATAGGTTTCATATGAAGGCTATAACCCAACTATAACACAAGAATGTGGGGAAAGGGGGAATGGAGGGGAGGGGGGAGTTTGAGGTGGAGGGAAGGTAATTATTGGGGTCACACCTATGGTGCATCTCGGAAGGGTATGGGCAAAACTTACTAAATGCAGAATACAAATGTCTTCATACAATAACAAAGAAAATGCCCTGAAGGCTATGTTAAACAGTTTGATAAAAATATTTCAGATTGTATATGAAAGCAGCACATTGTACCCCTTGATTGCACTAATGTACCCAGCTATGATTTAATAATAAAATAAAAATATTTATATAAAAAAATTAAAAATAGCTTTAGCTTTTGTATGTATGTGCATGATCTATTCCAACTTCATTTTTTAATTTTTTTTTGGTTAGGTATGGTTTGAGGTTAATTTTTTTTTTTTGTGAGACAGAGTCTTACTATTTCCCCCTCGGTAGAGTGCTATGGCATTACAGCTCACAGCAAGTTCAAAGTCTTGAGTTTAAGCGATGCTCTTGCCTCAGCCTCCCAAGTAAATGGGACTACAGGTGCCCACCACATAGCCCAGCTATTTTTTGGTTGTAGTTTTCATTGTTGTTTGGCTGGTCTGAGCCAGATTTGAACCCATCAGCCTTGGTGTATGTGGCTGGAGCTATAACCACTGTGCTATGGGTGCCGAGCCTGAGGTTAAATTTTTTGTGTGTATGTTTATTCAAGTGTTTCAGCCCCATTTGTTGGGATAAATATTCCTGTTGAATTACCCTGGCATCCTTGTTGAAAATCATTTAATCATAGTTGGCAGTCTATTTCTGTTCCAATGATCCATATGTCTCTTTTACACCAATACCTCACTTGTTTTGATTACTCTAGCTTTATAGTAAGTTTTAAAATCAGGTAATTGACGTCTTAAAATGTATTCTTTTTTTGAGCATTGTTTTGGCTCTTCTAGATCTTTTGTATTTCCACATACACTTTAGATCAGTCTGTCACTTCCTGCAGGGAAAAAAAAAAAGAAAAAAAGAGGAGTGGATTAAGAAGGCGTTGCTCAGTTTTGAGAGAATTGTCATTTCAGTAATATTTAGCCTTCTAATTTATGAACATATCATTTTTCTCCCTTTATTTAGATATTTTTAAATTGCTTTCAGCACTGTTTTGTATTTTTGGTGTAAAAATCTTACACTTGGTTTTTTATTAATAACATTTATTTCTAATTTTTCTTTTCAATTTTTGTGTGAGTGAAATTATTTAATTGTTCTTTGATAGTATATAAAAATTGATTTTTGCTTATTGATCTGATATCCTACGAACATACTAAACTTGCTTGCTTATTATAGAGGATTTTAAAAGTTTCCTTAGAAGCTTTCTATGCACATAGAAGTTTTCTATGTCTTATTTCTATAAGACAGTTTTCTTGCTTCTTTTCAAATCTGGATCCTTTTGTTTTGCACATCTTTTTTTTTCTTTTTTCTTTTTTTTTCCTTTGAGACAGAGTCTTACTATGTCCCCCTGGGTAGAGTGCTGTGGCATCACAGCTCACAGCGACCTCAAACTCTTGGGCTTAAGCAATTCTTTTGCCTCAGCCTCCCAAGTAGCTGGGACTACAGGTGTCTGCCACAGTGCCCAGCTATTTTTTGTTGTTGTTGTAGTTGTCATTATTGTTTAGCTGGCCCGGGCCAGGTTTGAACTCACCAGTCTTGGTGCATGTGGCTGGACCCATAACCACTATGCTATGGACACTGATCCCCTTTTTGCACTTCTAAGATTATTTGGTACATTGTTGAAAAGAATTGACGAGAGCTGAATTCCTGGTCTGAGGGGAAATGCGTTCACTCTTTGACATTTATGAGGGATGTTAGTTACCCTAACTAACATAGGGTAAAGATACCCTATGTGGAGAAAAGGAAACACTTGTACATTGTTGGTGGGAAGAAGTTAGTACAGCCATTATAGAAAACTAAATGGAGATTCCTTAAAAATCTAAAATATAGAATTATCACGTGACCCAAGCAATCCCACTTTTATGTATTTATCCATAATATTTGGAATCAGTATGTTGAAGAGATATCTGCACTCCCAGGCTGTTACAGTATTATTGATAATAATCAAGTTATTAAATCAACCTATATGCCCATCAACAGATTATTTAATAAAGAAAATGTGATATATAATAGAATACTCTCTATTCCTTAAAAAAAGAAGAAATTTGGTCATTTGTAACAGCATGGAGATAAGCAGAGAATGTCATGTTAAGTGAAATAAGCCAGACAGAGAAAGAGAAAATAGCACCTTCCCATTTATATGTGTAATCTCAGACAAGCCGAAAGACTCCGAGAGTAGAATAGAACGGTGGTTACCAAAGGCTGACTGTGGTGAAGGAAGTGGCAAGACAATGGGCAAAGGGTACAAAATTTTAATTAGACAGGAGTAGTAATTTTTTTGAGATATATTGGACAGTGTGGGGAATATAATAAAAAGGTATCACACCTTTCAGGATTGTGAACAGGGTAAATTTTAAATTTCAGATAGTCTTACCACAAAAAAATGATATTTGAGGTGATGGATATGTTAATTAGCTTGATTTAATTATTCCACATAGTATTCATAAATCATAATACAACTTTATGTCCCATAAATACATATAACTATCTGATTGATTTATTATTTTAAAAATATTTTAAAATTAAGTTAAAAGAAAGAACACAACAGGGGATCAATAAGTATGAAAATAAAAAAAAAATGATACTTTTATCAGGTTAAGTTTTCTTTCTTTTCCTAGTTTGTTGAGAGGTTTTTATCATAAATGAGTCCTGAATTTCTGTCAAATGCTTTTTCTCTGTTTATTGAAAGGATAATTTGTTTTTTTTCTGTATATTAAGGTAACCTTGCATTCCTCTCACTTAGTTATTGTGTTTAATCCTTTTGATATGTTCCTGGATTTGCTGGGGCTTTTTGGTTGTTGTTGTCAAGGATTTTTGAGTTTATATTCATGAATGATAAGGGCCTGCAGTTTTCTTGGATTTTTGTCTGGATTTTGTCCAGATGTTTGTCTGGATTTAATATGAGGTTATTACTGGTCTGATAAAATGATCTGGGAAGTGTTTTTTATCTCTTCAATTTTCTGAGAGAGTTTATGTAGAATTGGTGTTTTTTCTTCCTTTAAAGACACCCTTTGTATGGAAAAGGTTTGAACAAATTCATTAGTGAAGTTGTTAACGAACCTGCAAAGGGTGGGGGGTATTCCCCTCTGTTGATCATTACACAGAAAGCCAATTACTGAGAGGATGAGGATTGCGAGGAAGACATGAGATTGATTGTGGAAGACGCGTCAACTGGGAGGTGGGAGAAATAGGTTGTCTTAAATCCACCTTCCTGACAAATGGAGGCCAGGGGTTTTTCTAGAGGTGAATTAAATAATGCATGAGGTGAGTGAACATCATTACGTTTGAGGTGGAGTTCAGGGCATGCACATGCAGTGAGAAATCATGCTGATGTGTATGTTACATAATCAAAATATGGTGGCTGAGGCCCTCCCAGGGCAGGGATTTTAATAGCATAGTGAACAAGGGGCTAGTATTGGTCATTCCTTCACCTTTTTGCACAGCAGGATGCAGAGAAAAGTTACTCCGGGCCTTAGACACAAGCTATGATAGGATGTCACTTGTCTCCTCTAGACAAATAAATGACACAAGTCTTGTAATTACCTCATGGCTAAAGATTCCACCATTATAAAAACAAAACAAAACAAAACAAAACTCAAAAAGATCAGTAAAACAAAAAGTTACAAAGTTCTGATCAACAAATCTCATTGGCTTGGAAGTTAAAACATAAGAAAACTACAAAAAGGTATTTTTGTTTATAGAGCCACTTGTATTTCCTGATTCTTCAGATACATTACCACTGTATTTGTTCCTCTGTTCTGTACATCAACAGCATAATAAAACAACATAATAAAAATACTTTTTTATAATTAGAATAATCAGCCTTTCCCTAAGTACTAAATACCTTCAAGATCTTCTATTCTTCCTTTCATACTCACATTCCTTCACTTAATAAACATCTGTTGAGTACCTACTATGTGTTGAATTAAACAGAGACATCACCCAAAACTTTGGCTCTTTTCTCTTGACTATATAATTAAAAAAAGTATGTGTGACTATATAATTGAAAAAAGTATGTATTCACAATATATTGGATTCTTGAATTCAAAGGACAAATTCTAGTACATACAGTGATATGATATCTCAGATGGTATTTGATAAACCTCCAGTCTCTCCTCATTGGATAGTGGGCAGGAGATTTTATTATATAATATTACTGACCTGAATCATCCCAGATGAAGTTGGGATCCAGAGCATAATATATTCAATGATAAAGAGGTGAAAGGTACTCCAGACAACTCATTTTTTTCTGAAGATGTGAAGTATTCCTTTCGGTACAGCATAGTCCCAGAACAGGTCACAAAAAGTGATTCAAACTGGTGTAGATTTTGAATTGAATATAGGCATAAACATTATAGTATTATATGAACCCATACCTAATAATGAATACCTAGAAGCTTAATAGCCTCCATGTCATTTGTTGTTAAATTGTGTAGAAATAGAATAGAAATCTGAGAAATGGCCTTTTGAAGAATATGTCTGTGTTTTCTGCAAAACTGAATGTAAAGTGCTATCCATGTTTTTTAAATTCTTATTAATAATTATACATCTTTTAGGAATAATGCAGGAACACTCCTTTACAAGTTCAAAGAAAAGAAAACTTTATTTTTGAGTAATGAGGAAGAATGAGTAAAGGCCATCAAGGAAGGTGTTGCCTCTAGATTAGGTCTTGGAAATTACTTCCAATATGACTATCTCTCTGTGAATAAAGAGAAAGTATTGGGGGAAGAATATAGTACCAAACAAATATGCATCTATTTATATAATGTGCAATAATTCAATTTTTTATTATTTAATGGAAAACAGTTTTGATGTTTTTATATCCATTGTTCTATGTTCTAACATCCCTTTATATATTTTTGAATAGTGTGTTTATAAATTTCTTAGGCAACAAGATGCTGGTTTAGACTCCGATGTCATTGATGAAAGCAAACTTCCAAAAGCGACAACTTCTGCAATAGAGAAAGACATCTTGGTAACAAGTTATTTCTTTTGTCGGTGTGATTGAAAGTAAAGGAAATACTTGAAGATCATTTTCTGCCTTTGAGATTACTCAGTGCTTCTCCTTTGTGAAACTGTGAATGTGGGAATGATCGTGGAGTTATATAGATTTGGTGTTTTGTTTTAAAGGAGGAAATCACTATCTTCCTTGCCACATAAGACCATAATTAAGGAATCTCAAGTCTATTTGCTCCCATGTTAAAGCTATCCTGAGTCATGTATAGTTTTTATATGCCTTTCTTCATTAAAAGAAATTATCTTAATTATATAATGTGCATTTTATAAGGCATATTAACATATTAGTATAGTTTAGAAATAGTAGTTCTTTGAGTATTTCTAATACATAAAAAATTTTGACTGTAAATATCAAAGACTTTAACAATGCTAATTTGAAAGTATTTTGATTTTTTTTTTTTACTAAGTGACCTCTGAAAATGTGGAAAAACACACTAAAGTTAGATGTCTGGTATTATAGAAAAATACCTTGTTCTAAAATGAATATTTTATGCATACACATACCAGTAGCTATAAAATTATAGTATGGAATATCAATAGGCCAATTGGAAATTTCCTAAATCCTGTTTTATAATTTTTCTGGGATTAATGTATAGAAATAGTTAGTTGCTTGCAGCTTTTAAGATCTACTGCTAATTATCAATTATGAAAGAACAAAAAAAAATGTAACACATTTTCAAAAATTTATAAAACAGATTCTGTTAAGCACATTATATATTTGATAATAAAACTTAACGTTTTCCAGTATTGTTATGAACTTTGAGAAGAGCTTTAATTTTTATGAAATATGTATGTTTTTGAATTTGAGATAATAAGGACTTCATGAATTATATAAAATATGTTTTTATGGTTTATAAATACTTTATTCTCCTAAAACTTGAATTTTGCTCACTAGTTTTAGTTTTGATAAACATATTTTTTTGTTATAGTACTAAACACAACTACATTTTACCTGTCTCTTTTTTGGTAGAGATATTACTATTATATTCACCATGGAATTGATACAGACCACGTAGCACCAATGGAAGATTCTTGGCTAGAACACGTATTGGATTTAGTTCCACAGCATCTGAAAGTCCTCACTGACAGCATAATTGTATTATCTGATGAAATGAGAGAAGATTATCTTCTTAGTGTGAAGAAATCCATAGGTAAATTGATATTACTCCTTGGTTTGTAATTGGAATATGTGTCTCAGTAAAAACACTTTTTTTGTACTAAAAGTTAATACCTATACTTGAAACTATTTGCTAATTAAGTATGCTGTTTCTTGCCTTGCTGTTACATTACTTAAGATCTTAGGCAAATTTTGCTAATGAAATACTGCAAAAAGTTTTTTAAAAGCAGTCTTTCTGTTTGTAAGGATATAGCCTTTTGACAGAGGATACTGCTAAAGAAAATTTATAAAGGATCAATTTCAGCCCCTTATGCCTATGTAAGGCATTAAGCATCTCCCTTTAATTATGGTCCCTTCCGGGCGTGTGTTGGGGGATAGCCTCAGTGTCAGCCATTTTTCAATTGTGTTCCCAGCCGCCACTGTCTAACGCCAGCGCCGCCTCTAGCTCACAGAGCTCCAGCCGAAGGAGAAGGTGGGTAAATAAGGAGGTCTTTATACCAAGGCTCGTACAAAGCAGACTGCCCGTAAATCCACCGGTGGTAAAGCACCCAGGAAGCAACTGGCTACAAAAGCCGCTCACAAGCGTGCGCCCTCTACTGGAGGGGTGAAGAAACCTCATCGCTACAGGCCTGGTACTGTGGCACTCCGTGAAATAAGACGTTATCAGAAGTCCACTGAACTTATGATTCGCAAACTTCCTTTCCAGAGTCTGGTGCGAGAAATTGCTCAGAACTTTAAGACAGATCTGCGCTTCCAGAGTGCAGCTATTGGTGCTTTGCAGGAGACAAGTGAGGCCTATCTGGTTGGCCTTTTTGAAGACACCAACCTGTGTGCTATCCATGCCAAACGTGTAACAATGATGCCAAAAGACATCCAGCTAGCACGCCGCATACGTGGAGAACACGCTTGAGAGTCCACTATGATGGGAAAACATTTCATTATCAAAAACAAAAACAAAAATTCTCTTCCTCCTGTTATTGGTAGTTCTCAGCGTTAGATTTTTTTTCCCCCCATGGAGTCAAAAGATACTTAAGTACATGATTGCGACTGGAAAAATAGGGGACAAAAATCAGGTATTGGCAGTTTTTCCATTTTCATTTGTGTGTGAATTTTTAATGTAAAATGCGGGGATGTGCAGCATTATTGAGAGTCAAAATGTTTCAGTGAACAAGTTTCAGCAGTTCAACTTTATAACAATTATAAATAAACCTGTTAAATTTTTCTGGACAATGCCAGCATTTGGATTTTTTTTAAAACAAGTAAATTTCTTATTGACGGCAACTAAATGGTGTTTGTAGCATTATTATCATACAGTAGATTCCATCCATTCACTATACTTTTCTAACTGAGTTGTCCTACATGCAAGTACATGTTTTTAATGTTGTCTGTTTTCTGTGCTGTTCCTGTAAGTTTGCTATTAAAATACATTAAACTGTAAAACAAACAAAAAAAAAGATAGTCCCTTCCTTCTTAAAGTGATCTTTCAGTGTAGGCATAAGAGATAAGACATACATATTTAAATAATACCTTAAAAGTTTAACATTACTAACATTAGACATTAATATTAACAATAAACATTAATATTACTAATGTCTTATATTAGAATATGATTAATTACAGAATTGGTGCTATGGGTCAGAGGTTGGCAAACTGTAGCTCACAGGCAAATAGCTACTGACTGATTTTGTAAATAAAGTTTTATTTGAAACACAGCCCACTTGTTCATTTGCATATTGTCTATTTCTCCTTTTGAGTTGCAAGAGCAGAGTTGAGTAGTTGTGACAGAGATTTTGTGACTGCAAAATTCTATGAAATCTTCAACGATTGCCTGACCTTTTTTAAAACATAGAGAAAGAAGGAATCCTCCCCAACATTTCTTTGAAGCAAATATCACCCTGACTCCAAAATCAGGAAAAGACCCAACAAAAAAAAGGAAAACTATGTCAATATCATTAATGAATATCAAAGCAAAAATATTCAATAAGATTGTAACAAACAGAATATAGTGACACATTTAAAAAATATACAAAAAAATACAAAAATTATACATCACGATCAAGTAGGTTTTATCTCAGAATGGTTCAACATATATAAATCCATAAATGTAATTCACTACATAAATAAAATAAATAACAAAGATCATATGATTCCCTCAATTGATGCAGAAAAGGCTTTTGACAATATCCAGCATCATTTTTTTGACAAGAACACTTAAGAAAATAGACTTATGTGGGACATTTCTTAAACTGAGAAAGGCCATCTACAACAAACCCACAGCCAGTATCGTGTTGAATGGACTAAAACTGAAAGTATTTCCACTCAGAACTGGAATTAGACAAGGATGCCCACTGTCAGCACTGCTATTCAGTGTAGGGCTAGAAATCCTAGCCACTGCAATCAGGCAAGAGTAGGAGATCAAGGGTATTTAAATGTGGACAGAAGAGGCCAAACTCTCACTCTTTGTGGATGACATGTTCATATTCCTAGAAAACCCCAGGGACTCAACCGAAAAGCTCTTAGAAGTGATCAAGGAATACATTAGCATCTTGGGATACAAAATCAATGCCCACAAAGGCTATGCCATAGCCTTCATATATGTAGTAACAGTCAAGCTGAGAATAAAATCAAAGACTGTAATACCTTTTACAGTAGCTCCGCAGAAGATGAAATACCTAGGTGATGTCTAACAAAGAATGTGAAGGATCACTATAGAGAGGACTATGAGATCCTGAAAAAAGAAAGAGCAGAAGATGTTAACAAATGGAAGAACATACCATGCTCATGGCTGGGAAGAATCAACATTGTTAAAATGTCTATACTATACAAAGTGATATACAAGTCTTAATGCAATTCCCATTAAAGCACCAATATTATACTTAGAAGAACTTAAAAAAATAGGACTTTTTTTCATAGGGAACCAGAAAAAGAAACCCAAATAGCCAATATAATTCTTAGAAATAAAAACAAATCTGGAGGCATCGCGTTACTAGAATTCAGGTTATACAACGAGTCCACAGTGATCAAAACAGTGTGGAACTGGCACAAAAATAGAGACACAGATCCGTGGAATAGAATACAGATGTTAGAGATGAATCCAGCCACATTATCCTCTGGTCTTTGATAAACTAAACAAAAGCATACACTGGAGAAAAAATTCCCTATTTAAGAAATGGTGCTGGGAGAACTGGTTAGCCACATGTAGAAGACTGAAAATGGAAATGCACCTCTCACTATTGACAAAAATTGACTCTCACTGAATAAAAGATTTACATTTGAGGCATAAAACAATGAAAATTCTAGAAGAGAGTGGACAAAATTGGCCTGGGAAAGGATTTTATGTAGAAGACCTCTTGCCAATTGGAACAACGCCAAAAATAAATAAATGGGACACGATCAAGCTGAAAAGCTTCTGCACAGCTAAGGGTACCACAACTAAAACAAACGAATGGCCTTTGGAATGGGAGAAGATATTTGCATGCTATGAATCTGACAAAAGGCTGATACCTAGAATCTACAGACATCTCAAATTAATCAACACAAAAAGAGCAAACAACCCCATTTATAAGTGGGCAAGAGACTTGAACTGAAACCCCCCCGAAGATGATAGATGAATGGCCAACAAACACGAAAAAATGCTCATTGTCCCTAATCATCAGAGAAATGCAAATCAAAACCACTCTGAGATATCACCTAACTCCATTGAGATTAGCCCACATCACACTAAGGGAAGGAGAAGGAGAGACTTTTACACTGCTGGTGGGATTGCAAACTAATACAACCTCTATGAGAAGAAGTATGAAAAATTCTTAAAGAACTAAACATTGACCTTCCATTTGATCCTGCAATCCCATTATTATGGATCTAACCAGAAGAACAAAAATCATTTCACCACAAGGAAATTTACACCAGAATGTTTATTGCACCTCAATTCACAATTGCCAAGTGATGGAAACAACCCAAGTGCCTGTCAGCTTGTGAATGGATTAATAAACTGTGGTATGTGTATACCATGGAGTACTACTCAGCCATAAGAAAAGATGGAGAGGCTCTGCGCCTGTAGCACAGTGGTTATGGCGCCAGGCACATATACCAAGGCCGAAGGTTTCGAACCTGGCCCACGCCAGCTAAACAACAATGATGACAACTGCAACAAAAAATAGCAGGGCATTGTGGCAGTCACCTGTAGTCCCAGCTACTTGGGATTCAGTTAAGCAGAGAATGAGGCAAGAGAATTGCTTAAACCTACGATTTTAAGATGGTTGTGAGTTGTGACTCTAAGGCACTCTACCGAGGGTAACATAATAAGACTGTCTCAAAAGAAAGAAAGAAAAGAAAGAAAGAAAGAGAGAGAGAGAGAGAGAGAGAGAGAGAGAGAGAGAGAGAGAGAGAGAGAGAAAGAAAAAAAGAAAGAGAAAGAAAGAAAGAAGGAAAGAGGAAAAAAAGAAAAGATGGAGACTTTTACTTGGATGGAGTTGAAACATATTCTTCCTAATAAAGTATCTCAAGCATGGAAAAAGTATCCAATGTACTCAATACTAACATGAAACTAATATAGCACGAACAACTATACACCCACATGAATGAAAAAACACAAATACAGTTTAGTAAAGGGGAAGGGAGAGGAGGGAGAGTGAGGGCGTAGAAGGAGGATGATTGGCAAGAGGAAGGAGGGCAACTGGTGGGCTCTCACCTATTGTGCACAATGTGAGGGTGAGTAAGGGCTTAACTACAACTTGAAGTTTACCTTAGAAATGAAAACAGTGTAACCTAAAAAATTGTACCCTTGTATTAAATTGAAATTAAAAAAACCAGTCACAATCTTGCCCTTCAAATACAAAGTTTGTTGACCTGTGGTTCAGACCAGTAGGTCCTAATGTTGACTGATCATCAGAATCATTTCAGAAAGACTGATTTCAAGCCCTGCAGGATGTCACTCTCTCAGAATTTCAGCTTCAACATTAGCTTCCAGGCTTTAAAGCTTTCTTAGATTGTTTTTACTAAGTGTAATTATGTCTGTCTTATCCATGTGTATCTGTAAGATTTTTTTCATCATGTTTTCAAGTAAAGGGTTTAAGGAAAAAAAAAAAAAAGAAAAAGAAATACAGATTTCTGGCCCCAAGTGAATTAAAATCCCTGGAGGCAGGGCCTTGGGATTTGTCCTTTTTAAAATGGTTCTCTTATTGATTGTGATAGTAAACCTGGCATAATAGATGCTGTGTTCAAATCTGGAGAAATCACCATTCTCTGGAGTGCTTTGGGACCCTGCCAGGCGGAGGGCATTCATTATACTTATGATACTGAAGACTTGTATTGAGCATCCTGCTATAAAAAGTGAAGAGCGAAGTCCCTGCCTTCAAAGAGCTCATGGCATAATGAGGAAGTGCAATCGGGAGAGACACAGGCAGCACACTGCAAAAGAGAAGAGGTCATCTCTGACTAGTTAGGAAGGTCTTTGGTGGCACCTAGGGAAATGTGCTTGGCCTAATGGCATAAAGGGTGGAGGACATGCAGAAAAGATTCTTCTCGGCTTGCAAGCAGTTCTAATGGCTTTGGTGTAGGGTGCATTTTGGGAAGGGGACAGAATATGAAGGGTCTGGTATCCCTTTTTAGAACATTTGAAGGTAAAGGAGAATCTATTAAGGATTTTAAGTGAGAGAGTTAGAAAATCAAATCATTTTAAAAAGAACATCTTGGAAGACCAGCAGGAGAATTAGAATTAATTGTGAATTAAAGACCACAGAACACAGAAGCAGAGGTAGCTTACCATATTGATTTTATAACAAGATTGTTCATTCATTTATTTAGTGTTGCTGTTAATATTATTACCATTGCTCAAATTTGTATTCTTTTTTTATTTCAAAATATTAGTTAAGGGGGTATAGGTGTTTTTGTAACATGAATGTCCTGTATAACACTGAAGTCAGGGCTTTCATTGTTTCCATTACCAGAATAGTGTCCATCATATCCAATAAGTAAATATTTACCCCACACCCACCCACCTGCCCTCCTTCTTGTTTTCTCATGTACTTTACATCATTCTGTGCTCACGTGTACCAATCTATTAGATCTCACTTATGAGTGAGAACATATGGTATTTGTTTTTCCACTTTATGGGACTTAAAAGAGAACAAAGCAATATATTGTGCCTTAGTATTGGCAGGGAATTGGTTTCAGGACTCCCCCCCACCTCTTGCCACTTCCCACAGATATGCTTATTCTCTCAAATCATCTCTAGATTACTTACACTGCCTAATCCAATGTAAATGCTATGTACATAGTCATTATACTATATTGCTTTTATTTATAATATTTTTATTGTTTGTTTTTAATCTTTTTCTGAATATTTTCAATAAATGGTTGCTTGCCTCTGCAGACGCAGAACCTGCAGAGACAGAGGGCTGACTATGTGTGCCTTTTCTCAGTGAAAGGAAACCACGGCTCCCTCATGTCATTGACCTTCAGTTCAACAAGAACATTTCTGGTAAAATAGCTGTAAAGGAAAATGTAATATTAGAAGCCATTATCCTTTCAAATGAAAGAAGAGGGACCTGTTGTTGAGAAAGGGCACATATATTCTCAAAGACACAGACATGATAGATTTTGTTCATAAATTTTAAAATTTTCTTCTATTCATAAACGCATAATTCATAAACTTTAACATAATTTAAACAATTAACAATCTTAATAGTTTTGCAATTACTTGAAACTATTCTATACTTAATATAAAGTTATTTATCAGAACTTTTCAATTTTCTTCCAGTTGATTTTGTTTTAAAAGATCCTAGAGAAAAAGAAGATGATAAAAAGACAGATGAATATCTACCCCATCGTGCTGAGTAAGTGTTCAGGTTTCTCTAAGAATATTGACTATGTGATAGTTTCTGTGTTGGCATATTTATATGCCATTTACATTTTCTCATATACATATTTATAATTTACATATAAATATGTGAATATATCTACATGTATGTATTTCAAATATAGGCATACTTCATTGCTTTATTGAGCTTCACAGATGTTGCATTTTTTACAAATTAAAGGTTTGTGGCAACGATGCATCAAGCGAGACCATTGGCACCATTTTTCCAACAGTATATGGTCACTTTGGGTCAGTGTGTTGCATTTTGGTAATTCTTGCAGCATGTCAGACTTCATTATTATTATATATGTTATGGTCATCTGCAATCAGTGATCTTTCATGCTACTGTTATAATTGTTTGGGACAACACAAACTACACCTTATATAAGATAGCAAATTTAGTTGACAAATTAAATTTAACTCCTCCATTGACTGGCTGTTCCCTTATTTCTGTCCCTGCCCTCAGGTCTCCCTATTCCCTGAGACACAACAATATTGCAAGCAGGCAAATTAATAACCTTACCATAGCCTCATATGTCTCTCACTTTTTAAAATCAAAATTTGGAAATGATTAAGCGTAGTGAGGAAAGCATATTGTAATCCCAGATAGGCCGAAAGCCAGGTAGGCAACTTGTACCTAACTGTTAGCCAGTTTGTGAATGCAAAGGAAGTGTCCTTCAAGGAAATTAAATTTGCGGGTTGACTGCTACTCCAGTCAACCCGCAAATGAAAAGAACATGAAACAGCCTTATTGCTGATACAGAGAAAGTTTTAGTGATCAGGATGCAAGATCAATTCAGCCACAACATTCCCGTAAGCCAAAACCTAATCCAAAACAAGGTCCTAATCCCTCTTAATTCTTTGAAAGTTGAGAGAGGTAAGGAAACTTCAGAAGAAAAGTTTGAAGCGAGCAGAGGTTGATTCATGAGGTTGAAGTAACAAGCTCTGTCCATAACATAAAAAGTGAAGTAGCAAATGCTGACCGAGAAGCTCTAGCATGTTATAGAGAAGATTGAGGTAAGATCAGTGATGAAGGTGGCTACAGTAAACAATAGATTTTCAATGTAGATGAAGTAGCTTTATATTGGAAGAAGGCGCCATCTAGGACTTTCACAGCAAGAGTGGAAAAGTCAACATCTGGCTTTAAAGCTTCTAAGGATAAACTGTCTCTTGATAGGAGATAATGAAGCTGGTGACTTTTGGTTGAAGCTAATGTCCATTTACCACTTCAGAAATCCTAGGGCCATTACTACTCCATCTGTACTTTATAAATAGTACAAAAATCCTGGATGATAGCACATTTGTTTATAGCATGGTTTACATAATACTTTAAGTCCATGGTTGAAAACTTCTATTCAGAAAAAAAGATTCCTTTCAAAATATCACTGCTCACTGGTAAAGTAGCTGGTTGCCCAGGAGTTCTGAGGGAGAGGTAGAAGGAGACTGACGCTGTTTTCATGTCTGCTAACACAACATCCATTCTGCAGCCCCTGGATCAAAGAGTAATTTCAGCTTTCAAGTTTTATTATATAAGAAATACATTTCGTAAGGTTATAACTACCATAGATAGTGATTCTCTGATGGATCTGGGTAAAATAAATTGAAAACCTTCTGGAAAAGAGTCTCCATTCTAGATGCCATTTGGAACATTTGTGATCCTGTTGCTTCTTATGGATAAGCAAAGAAAGTACAGTAGAACCTCCATAGCTGAACACCTCCCTACACTGACCACCTCCCTGAGCTGACCTGATTTTCACACGTAAGACATGCATCACATGTCCATATCAGTACAGCAGGCCTAGTTCCTTATGTTTACTTCCTCCATATGTTGACCAGTTGATTATAGTCCCTGGGGCAGTCAACTTACAGAAGTTATACTATAGTTTCTTGAGATAGAATTTAGTCCTGGTGAAGATAGTATGATCATTGTGGAAATAACAACAAAGGATTTACAGCAGTGGTTCTCAACCTTCCGAATGCTGTGACCCTTTAATACAGTTCCTCATGTTGTGGTGATCTCCAAACATAAGATTATTTTCATTGCGTGCTTGCTTTGGCAGCACATATACTAAAATTGGAACGATACAGAGAAGATTAGCATGGCCCCTGCACAAGGATGACACGCAAATTCGTGAAGTGTTCCATATTTTAAAAAAAAAAAATTATTTTCCTTGCTACTTCTTCATACCTGTAATCTTGCTATGTTATGAATTGTAATGTAAATATCTGATATGCAGGATGTATTTTCATGTTACAAAGGGGTCATGACCCACAGGTTGTGAACCGCTGATTTACAGTATTATGTGAAGCTAATTGATAAGGCAGCAGTGGAGTTTGAGAGGATTGACTCCAGTTTTCCTGTGGGTAAAATGCTATCAAACAGCATCGCAGGCTACAGAGAAATCTTTCATGAAAGATATGAACTTTATTGTCTTATTTTAAGAAATTGCTACAGGCACCCCAACCTTTGGCAATTGCTATCCTGATCAGTCAACAACCATCAACAGTGAGACAAGACCTTCCACCAGCAAAAGATTATGATTTGCTATGAAAGGGACTTTACCTAACAAATGCAATCAGTGTAACCTGGTTTCTTGTACCCTCAATGAATCCCCATCAATAAAAACAATTAAAGAAAAAAAAGATGATGACTTGCTGAAGGCTTAGATGATTGTTAGTATTTTCTGGTAATAACGTATTTTTTAATTAGTGTATGTATATTGTTTTTAAGACATACTATTGCACACTTAATATACTAGAGAATAGTATCAACATAACTTTTATGGCAATAAGAAACAAAACATTGTGTATTTGCTTTATTGCAATATTTATTTTATTATGGTGGTTGGAATCAAGCCCACAATATCTTTGAGGTATGCTTGTATACCACTGATTATTCCTAATTTGTGTATTTAAGCTTTACCATGTTACATTTACAAATCCATGGATAGATACATAGACATATGTACAGATGGACATGTAGATGCTTAAAACATAAATACCCTCATGGAAAGAATTTTGATTAGGTCTTTGTACCTCTATAGCTACTAGCATAGCCTTCAGATATGTAGGAGCATAAAAGCTTAATGGCAGTTTGCATAAAAGCAGCTTGGGAACACTGTAGAAAATAGAAATTATAGAATGAATTTCAATTTATTATTAATACGTGGATTAAAGTATAGACTATATTATGGGGAAATCTACTTGCAATGTATTTCCCTAAAAATACTTAACATCTCTTAAATAGCTTGAAGAGTGAAACTTATTTTTTTTATGATTAAGTAACCAAAGTTTTACTTTGTTTCTTTTATATCATTTAAAAGTGCCCCCAATTTTTTCCCACTCAACACACATGCAAACAAAAAAGTTATGCAGCCATTTCCACCTATCCTTGGTAGAAAACAGCTTTTCTGCTGGGGAAAGACAAAAATCATCCTTTGTGCTTGTAAAGGTGATATGACCATGCCTGGAAAACTAAATTCAACTTTTTCTGTAATAAAATAAGACTAAGTGTTTAAAATTGGTGAGACTGAAAAATTATAAAATTATAAACACAAAACACAAATGTTTATGCTCTAATGATGAAAATGAAACATCTTAAATAAGTAAAATATAGTTATTCAAATCACAGAAGTTACAGAATACAGCTGAACCTGGAACAATGTGGAGGTTAGGGGAACCAGCCCTCCAGGCAGTCAAAAATTCATGTGTCCCTTTTGACATCCCCAAAACTTAACTAATAGCCGATCCACTAACATAAGCAGTCAACTAACATATATTTTGTATCTTATATACTTTATTCCTACAGTAAAGTAAGGTACAGAATGGAAAATGTTAAGAAAATGATAAGGAGTAGAAAATATATTTACTATTCATTAAGTGGAAATGGATCATCATAAAGGCCCTCAGTTTCATCATATTCACACTGAATAGTCTAAGGAGGAGAAGGAAGAAAGGGGTTGGTGTTCAGGAGTGGCAGAGTCAGAAGAAAATCCATTCATAAGTGGACTGGCACAGTTCAAACTTGTGTTATTCAAAGGCCAACTGCAAATGTGTCTTCAAATGAAAACATTGGAGAGTGTTTGTGATTTACAAATGAACTTTCTGCATTAACAAAGGATAAAGGTGAAAGAGATTTCTATAGGCAGGCTGCACTATATCCTTAAAATGTTTTTAAAATAGAGAAGAAAATTAAAAAATAAATAAATGAAGGGTAAATTTAAGTGTTGTATGTTCTGAAATTAATAAGAATCTTTGAAAATACATAGGAAAGGCTCGGCGCCTGTGGCTAAGGCACCAGCCACGTACACCTGAGCTGGCAGGTTCAAATCCAGCCCAGCCCGCCAAACAACAATGTCAGATGCAACCACAAAATGGCCGGGCATTGTGGCGGGTGCCTGTAGTCCCAGCTACTTGGGAGACGGAGGCAAGAGACTCGCTTGAGCCCTGGAATTGGAGGTTGCTGTGAGCTGTGATGCCACAGCACTCTATCCAGGGTGGCAGCTTGAGGCTCAGTCTCAAAAATAAAAAATAAAAAAATAAAATACATAGGAAAGATAGCTGGTTACTGTTTCTGTTTGATCATTGTACGTTACTGAGGACTCAATAGGGTAAACTGTTTGGATACAGAAATTATTTATGTTATTCCAGGTGTGCTGGTACCTGCCTGAAGTCCCAGCTGCATGGGAGCTTGAGGCCAGAGGACCACTTTACCCCAGGAGTTTAAGGCTGCACAGTGAGCCACTCAAGTCCACACATAGCAAGATATATCTAAAAAAAAAAAAATTTAGTTACTTTATGTGTTGAAGGTTTAAATCTAATTTCATAATCGTTGTTTATCATATTGAAATTATAATAAACCATAAAAAACATGATTTTTCTATATTTTAAAACATTTTTGCATGTTTTGTTGTTACCATAAAAGATACTCATATTTTTTATTAAAATCAAATCACTTAGCACTCTGGGGGGCTGAGGCAGGTGTATTTCTTGAGCTCAGGAGTTGGAGACCAATCCGAGCAAGAGTAGGAGCAAGAGCCCATCTCTAAAAATAGCCAGGCATTGTGGCGGATGCCTGTGTTCCCAGCTATCTCCAGAGGCTGAGACAAGAGGATCACTTGAGCCCAAGACATTGAGGCTGCTGTGAGCTATGATGCCATTGCACTCTACTGAGAGTGACAAGGGAGACTCTGTCTCAAAAAAAAAACTAAAAGCAAACAAACAAAAAATTAAATCACTATTGCTCAAAAGTACATTTGCTATGCAAATACTTTCTTTTGATTTTTAAAGATGATAATTAAATATTTTCTGTTTGTTTTTCAGGATGGAAATTCTGCCAAAACCTTGGAGGAAATCTTTTTTAGCTGCAAGCAGTTATATTAGGGATCACTTGAATGCAATGAACCCCACAATGCTGGCTGTGCTAGATTTGTGGCACAGTAATTTTAAGTGAGTATTTCATGCTTTACTGGGTTTTTTAAAAAAGAGTTGAAAGTTTTTTATGAGACCATAATTATCTTTTACTATTTTAAACTGAAAAGTAAAACAGTTATAATATTAATGTATGCCTTCAAACATGGCTTTAAATAAACACCATAGAAGTTTATAGAGCAAAAGGTGAATATTGCCTTTCATCTCTAACCCAATTCTCTTTCTCTCTTTCCTACCCAATTATCACACACGCTTTAAGGGTAATCACAGTGAAGGGGCTGAATTATCAGACCTTCTTTTAAGTTGCACAGATTATTTGTAGCTCCAATCTTCCAATGGTTGAGAAACAGGGTAAATATTGCCCATGTGAATGGTATGAGGTCATGTTTCTAGATGTCTGTTGGGGGCTTTTGGCGGCACCTCATAGGGCATTGCTTTGGCAGGGACAGTGAAGCCTTGTGTGGGAAACACAGGGTAGAACTATACATGGAGAGTGGTCCGTGCTGCTGGATCAGAGTTTGGCCTTAGTGCCCAGAGGGTTGGCGATAGCTCACTGGAGCTTCAGCTTCATGTCCTTCCCTTGCATGGCTACTGCCAAGGCCCTGGGAGGCATCATTCAATATACTCATGTGAATAAATGTTTTCATAAAATTTGCAAAAGTAATATAGATTTATATTATTTTTCTTAAAGAAAGCATCCTTTCAGATCTCTTAAAAGTTGGATCTGCCTGTGCCCTTATGATAAATGAGATGGCACCCTGGTTGCCGAAGCTTGGGTATAGAGATTGGTCTGCTGGGCCTCAACTCACTCACCCTGACTGTAGCCTGACTTATACGTGACCCCCTACTTTTTATTGCAAGTATTGTTATAACTGTTTAAGGGCAAAATAAATGAATACTTTGTTCTGCCTCCCAGGAGACCAGCTAAGGAAAAGCTGGTGCCTATAGAATTGCTTTAAGTGCTGTGGGCCTTACAGAAGTACAGCTGTTGTCTCTGCCCTCACAACCCCACATATGTACACTAAGGGGCACTTACCAACTTCTCAGAACACCTTCAACATTGGATTCCACAGCCCAATTAGCACCAACCCTGATCCTACCCCAGGGTCATTCCAGTTTGACCTGCCTCTGTCGCCATCTGATTACAGGTTCTCTATCCCTCAGACCTCCCTTTTCTCGTATGTAAAAGGATTGGTGAGTTTGTGGTGTCTAGTGAGTTTGTGGTGTCTAAGGCTTTTTCCTTCCCTTAGTCCATCTCTGTTTTCCTTTCTTCCTTTGTTTAACAAATTTGAATTTAATTTATTTATGCAGCTCTGTATGTGATTTTACATAAATACTTACATATGATCATACTTTTAAAATGCAGCCTGTTTTGCCTTCGCTGTGCTTGTCTCCTGCCTGCCTTTCTTTCCTTATACTCACCCTTCTTTCTACTGACACAGCCAAATGATGCGTGATAAAAACCAAGTGGGTCTCTTTCTCTTTCCATGTTATTCTTATGTTCATATAGCCACATAATATATATTATACATACATGTTTATACATACATAACACAAATATGTACACATATATGCTATTTTTGTCTTTATTGTATAAGATGACTGTACTACTGCACTTTACTTTTCTCAAGAGATTTTGCAAAAGTCCCTATGACTGAACCGATCTAACTATAATTTACACTTTTTTAATAGGTACAATTTCTCATGATATGGCTGAATCATCAATTTTTCGAGCTATACCTCCGCTAAAGACATTCATTTTGCTTTCAGTTCCTGCTACTATGAATAATGTCTAAGAAAACAACCTTGTACATATGTTCTTATTTATTGGTACTTTTGTTTCCCTAGAATAGATTCCCAAAAGTGATATTAGTGGATCAAAGCATATTTGCATTTCTATTTTAGTAAATATTGCTAGATTTCTTTCTAGCAATGTTTGATATTTCACATTTCTATCAACAGTAAAAGAGAACTTCTTTCTCCAAAACTCTAGCTATGTACATTATAGACTTATACCTGGAATCCCAACACTGTGGGAGGCTAAGGCAGGAGGACGGTTTGAGACCAGAAATTTGAGACCAGCCCCAGCAACATAATAAGACCTTTCCTCTACAAAAATTAAAAAATTAGCCAGGCATACGGGGGTGTGTTTGTGGTCCTGGTTACTTGGAAGGCTGTGATAGGAGGATCACTTAAGCCCAGTGAGCTATGATTGCACCGCTGCACTCCAGCCTGGGTGACAGACGAGACCTTCTCTCTAAAACAAAATAAAATAAATATTTTAAGTGTGTTTTGTTTACTAACCAGTATTTTATTTTGGTCTTTGAGTAAAAATTAAATGTGATTTTTGAAAATAACATAATGACTAATGCTAATGTTGTCTTTTCATTTTTTAATCTGCTGGAGAAAATTCTTAGATGAGTAGACCATGTCCATAACAGAGATCCACAGCACTGTAGTCAAAAGAGATTGTACTGAGAGCTGGTGACTTGAGGAGGCCCTCTATTTTTTTTAATTGTTTTTATAATTAAATCATAGCTGTGTACATTAGTGCAATCAAGGGGTACAATGTGCTGGTTTCATATACAATCTGAAACATTTTCATCAAACTGTTTTACATAGCCTTCATGGCATTTTCTTAGTTATTGTATGAAAACATTTGTATTCTGCATTTAGTAAGTTTCACCTGTACCCTTCTAAGATGCACTGTATTTGTTGCCCCACCAATTACCCTCCCTCCACCTTGACCTCCTCCCTCCACTCCCCTCCCTTGCCCCTTTCCCCATATTCTTGTGCTATAGTTGGTTATAGCCTTCTATTCTTTAAAAAAAATCAGACAGGTTCAAAAGATTTTCATATACTGGGTCTTAATTAGGTATGAGATTCCTTTACTCCATGGCTCTCTGATATTTGGGGTTGCTTTCTCTTTAGAAAGGGTGCAATTTTTGTTTGCGGAGTAGTGGATTCTGTAAGCATTGAGCCCCTATCTCTTTTCTTGTTCAGATTGCTACAGTTTAAAAGCACAAACCAGTCTAAAATATTCATCAAATGCCAGTCATTGCAACCTTCTTCTACTTCACAGTGCATGTGAAGTATTAAATTTGCATTTCTATTAAATTACATAAGCTTTTAAAACTAGAATTTCTTTTATTTTCAAATAGTTTATTTGTGGAAATTTATGGAATACATGAGAAATTTGTACATGGACATTAATGGTACATAGTGATCAGGTCATGGCCTTTAGGGTGTCTGTCAGGTGATGGACAACTCAATACATTTTTGTTAATTATTGTCATCCTATTCTGCTATCAAACATTGAATATATTCCTTTTATCTTACTTTATGTTCATAATCTTTAACCACTTCTCTTCATCCTCTTCCTCTCCCCAGTTACCCTTCCTAGTTTCTCTTATCTGTTTTTTCAGTCTCTACCTTGTGTGTTCAAATTTTGTAACTTTTCACATAGATATTTCTCAAAGAGGACATACAGATGGCCAACAGGAATGTGAAAAGGTACTCAACATCATTAATCATCAAACAGACACAAGTTAAAACAACGAGATATCATCTTGCCACAGTCAGAATGGCTATTAACCAAAAAGACAAAAAAATGCAAATGTTTATGAGAATATTTAATTTTATGGAACACAATTTTTAATGACAAAACCTAGGAAAATGATATTTTTGAGAAGGGGTCAATTACCCAAAATAACAAATACCAAAAAACAAAACAAAACAAAAAAAAACCAAACAACAAAAAAAAACTCTCAAATTACTGTTCAATTTTTTCTTTCTTGCAGAAAATTACGTTTAATTGACATTGAAGAATTTCACAATCGCCAAGATGCATTAGAGCTATCATATTTTCAGACCATTATCATGAGACACATGGAAACTGCCAAAGAGACTCTACTTAAAGTGTAAAGTTTTAAAGTTTTGTATAAGAAAACATAAGTTTAAAAATGTGCACTGCATTGTTACTACTTTTAGAAAATCACTTTTTAACAAAATTTAATTGTTTCTATATGGGAGTTAAGTACTGTATAATGTCTTGAATTGCCTTGATCTGTGATGGTCACGTGGCAATGATTGTGTAGGAACTAAAATGATCATGGTGAATTGATGCTGTTTTCTAAATGTCTAGTTTCTACTTCTGCTTTGGCAAGATTCTATGGAGGAATCTTGAAGAATCTTAGAATTCTATGGATTCTATGGAGGAATTATTATCAGTGAATCATTTAGCAGATATATATTTGACCTCAACTATTAATACAAGCAAAGTGCTATACCTCCTTTCATTTTATGTTTGGATGGGGATACAGAACTGTTTAAAGAATGATTCTGTGAGGAAAGTATATTGTTTAAATGGTTTACAAACTCATTAAAGTTAGACTTAACAAAGGATAATTAAACATCCCTTTGCATTGTCTCTTCAGCGTGGAATAACCACATATAGTATTAATAATTCATGACGTGGGTACTCTGAAACAATATAAGAAAATGTTCTCCATCACAAGTCATTAAGTTATATAAATAGGGCATTAAAATTGGATCAAATTTGAGATAACAGAAGACACAAAGTTTATGATATAAAAGTTACTTGGAAATATATCTTAATTACATAAGATTAAATCTTTCCATTATCTTTTTTTCTTCTCCAATGTGTTAGAACCAAATTCTTGATCTGATATTGCTTGGAAAAACTTTTGCCTTTTTTTTCTATTAGTATTTTATTAACATGGAGTAGAAGTGAAGAATGAAACTCCATAATTAATTACAGAGAAGAAAATGACATCTTAAGGACAGAATACAAATAAATTATCATGATCTATAACTTCTGGCTTATGCTCCAGGCATACATTAGCACTGCAACTTTTCTAGTAAGATGCATGTCAAAGTACAAAGTAGAGGACAAAGTTTTATTGAAAACTTTTTGCTGAGAAATGTAGATTGATTAGCTGTATCTCTTCTCGATGCTTCCTGATTGATTCTAAGAAAGGGACGCTCTGACCATACTTTAAATAGTAAGCCAGGATGTGTTTATCATGACTAATGGGCAGAGCATCAGCTCCCAGTGGAGAAACAATTAGCAAATGATTAATCATGTCATCTACTCCAAACCCAAACATCTTTCTTAGGCCTCAGTCTTCCCCTTCCACTCAGCTGTTCACGTGGTCTATCACTCAGGCTTCTGGAAACTTGTTTTTCTGTGCCCTTTGCTTCTCAAGTCCTTTGCTATCTCTTTTGCTGGCTCTGCTTATTCTTAATACCCCCTAAAAGTGGGGCTCTTCATCTCTTTGACCTCTCTTTCTCATATTCTCTTGACAATTTCATGATTTCAGCTGTTTGAAGATTTTCTTTTCTGATCCTAGGCTCTGCTTACCAATTTTAAACATTGATATATAAAAGTTGTAAATATGTATGGGGTACTTGTATTTAAGGATATTTTGATATATGCATATGCGATGTATAATGATCAAATCAAGTCTAGGTAATTAGGATATCTACCTGCTCAAACATTTATCATTTCTTTGTACTGGAAACATAAATCTTTTCTTCTAGCTATTTTGAAATGCACAGGGTTTCCCGAAGGTTGCCCTAAAGTTACCATGCATAGGGAAAACAGGAAATTGTAGCTAATGTACAATTGTTTACAAAAAAATTCATTACAAAGTTTTACCAAATATTTACAAAATATTCCCTGCATGTTGGCACCTCTTTGTAACATTTTATAATGAATATTTTGTAAATGTACACTTAGTTACAATTCCAATTTTCCCAATGTGTGGCAATCCTAGGGACAACTTTTGGGACACCCTGTAGTATAAATTCTAGTTAGCCTTACTGTGCTATCAAATTCCAGCCTCTGGTAACCACCATTCTACTCCATAAGATCATTTATTTAGCTTCCTTACATGAACCACAATGCACAATATTTGTTTTTCTATGCCTCCATTATTTCACTCAACGTGACATCCTCCAGTTGCATCCATATTGTTATAATTCATGAGATTACATTCATTTTTGTGGCTGAATAATATTCCATTCTAATATTCCATTATGTATATATGCCACATTTTCTTTATCCATTCACCCAATGATTGATGTCCATGCTGATTTCGCATCTTGGCTATTGTGGATAATGCTGTGATAAACATAGGAGTATAGATGTCTCTTTGATATGTTGATTTCCTTTCTTTTGGGTATATACCCAGCAGTGACATTGCTGGATCAATTGTTGGTGATACAATTGTTGATACTCTTTTGCATAATAGCTGGAATAATTTACGTTTTTACCAGTAGTGTATGAGAGTTCCCCTTTCTCCATATCTTTGCCAGCGTCTGTCTTTTTGATAAGAGCCACTTGAACTGGCGTGAGATGATGTAGGAAATACAGGTGCGCTTCTTTGAGGGTTAGGGATGTTGAGTATTTTTCATATGCCTGTTGGCCATTTGCATGTCTTCCTTTGAGAAATGTTTATTCATATCTTTTGTCCATTTTAAGGGTTTCTTTTTTTTTTTGCTGTTGTTTGAGTTCTTCATATATTCTGCTTACTAATCCTTTGTCTGATGGGTATAGTTTGCAAATATTTTCTCCCATTCTGTAGACTGTCCCTTTGCTAATTGTTTCTTCTACTGCGCAAAATCTTTTTAGCTTGATATAATTCAATTTGTTAATTTTTGCTTTTGTTGCGCATGCTTTTGAGGTATTTGTTGAACAAATCTTCATCCAGATCAAGGCTGTACTAAATATCTCCAGTAGATGTTGGGTCTGCACCTAAATCTCAGCATGTCCACAGCAATGCTCATTTCTCCTTCTTCCAAACCTGCTACCTCTTCCTGGACGATTCCCAGGCCAAGTTGAAAACCTTATGAGTTTTTTTGTCTCTTTTGCTGATCATCTACCCTCATCACTTACACTTTGCCTCTAGTCACATCCTGTGTATTGCTCCCCTTAAAAATTGAGATATATTTCATGTACCATAAAATTTGCCACTTTAATGTATATAATTAAATAGTTTAACAAAGTTGTGGAACCTTTACCAATAATACCAGAACATTGTCATCATTCTGGAAGAAATTCTGTACTTGTTAGGAATCATTCTCCCTCTTACAAGTATCTGGTAACTACTGATATTTTTCATCTCCATGGATTTCTTTATTCTGGACATTTCATCTCAGTGGAATAATGTAGTATGTGGTCATTTATGTCTGGTATCTTATAGGAAGCATAATGTTTTCAAGGTTCATCTATCTTGTAGCATTTATGAATACATCATTTCTTCTCATGGCCAAGTGTTTCATTGTATGGATATGCATGCATACCACGTTTTGTCTTTTTAGTCATCAGTTGATATTCAAAGTGGGTCATTTTCACTTTGGGACTATTTTTGCTATGAACATTCATTTTGTATGAACATATTTTTAGTACTCTTGGGTATATACCTGAGAGTGGAATTGGCAGGTTATATGGTAACTCTATGTTTAACTTTCTAAGTAACTGTTACACTCTTTTCCAAAATGGCTATAAGGTTTGACATTTTTAACAGCGGTGTGTGAGGGTTCCAATTTTTCTTCACTTTCTTGCCAACACTTGTTGTTTTTTTTTAATTTCAGATTAATATAACAGCATATACAATTAGGTGACATTGTTTCCTCTTGTTAGGAAAAGTCCAAGTTGTATTTGAGTCTTCCATCCAGGAGGTGTGCCATATAATCCTACATTGTACTCATTAGGTGATAGCTTACTGAGCCCCTTACCTCCCTCCTTCTCCTTCTTCTTGAATATAATTGTGTTTTTCCTTTCTTGTGGGCCTGTAGCTGTTCATCTACTGGTTTCAAATTAGTATGAAGTGCATAGAATGCTTGTTTTTCCATTCTTGAGAGACTTTACTAAGGAGAATATTCTTCAACTCCATCCATATAAATATAGAAGATGTGAAGTCTTCATCTTTTTTTATGCTTGCCAACATTTTTTACTGCCCATCTTTCTGACTATTTCCATCCTGGTGGGTGTGACATATCACTGTGGTTTTGATTTTTACCTTCTTGATGACTAATGATGTTGAGCACCCTTTTATGGGTTTACTGTCCAATTTATTTGTCATCTTTTGATATTTGTCTATTGAAATCTCTTGCTTATTTTGTATTGGGTTATATGATTTATTGTTGAAGGGTAAGAGTATTTTATATAGTATAGATACTGGACTCTTCTCAGTTATATGATTTGTAAATATTTCTCCTATTATGTACTTTGCTTTTCCACTTTCTTGATACGGTCCTTTAAACACAAATATTTTTAATTTTCATGAAATCTAATTTACCTGTTTTTCCTCTGGTTGCATGTCTTCATGGTATTATTTCTTTTTTTTTTTTTTTTAACATAGCCTTCATGGCATTTTCTTTTCTTTTTATTTATTTATTTTTCCCAGTGGTAAGACAGAATCTATTTACAAAAAAGAATACAGAAAACACTAAAGCTCCTGGTAGAGAGAGAGAACTCAAGTGAGGAGAGAAAAGCTCTCTCCGTTTCTCTCCGGTCTTTCCCCATCTCCCCCTTTAGGCTTTTAGTCTCGGGGTATATATAGGGGTATGGGTTCCTTGGCCAGAAAACGAGTGAACACTGTCGCTTCCGCCAGAGGCATGGTGAATGAATGTATGAATGAACGAAGACAGTCCCTTCTGCTGGGGCAAAGTGAATGAATGTATCATGGAATTGAGGCCTAGGAAATTCATGTAATTGACCTAAGCATAGGAAATGAGGGTTCCACATTATGGTATTATTTCTAAGAAACTATTGGCTAATCCAAAGTCACAAAGATTGACTTGTTTACCTATGTTTTATTTCTGGAATTTCTATAGTTTTAACTCTTATGTTGAGATCTTTTTGATCATTAAATTCATCCCTTTTAACTTATTATTGTTATTATTTTTTGGAGAGACAGAGTCTCACTTTATCACCCTTGGTAGAGTGCCGTCGTGTCACACACCTCATAGCAACCTCCAGCTCCAGGGCTTAGGCAATTCTCTTGCCTCAGGCTCCCGAGTAGCTGGGACCACTAACTTATTTTTTTTTTATTATGATGTGAGGTCTCTTTTTCATGTGGATATTCTGTAGTCTCAGCACCATTTGTACAAAAGTCTGCTCTTTTTTATTGTATAGTCTTGGCATCCTTGCTAAAATTCTATTGACCATATATGTGACAATTTATTTCTAGACTCTATTCTGTCTTATTGTTCTCTTTTGCTTTATGCCAGTACCATACCATTTTGATTATTGTAGCTTTATATTAAAAATAAGTTTTGAAATCAGGAAATGTGAGTCCTTTAATTTTGTTCTTCTTTTTCAAGATTGTTTTCATTGTTCTAGATCCCTTGTATTCGCATTTTAGTATCAAATTACCCATTTTCATAAAAGAGCCTATTGATATTTTAGAGATAATATATAAATTAAATTTGCAAATCAATTTTGCAAATTTAATTTATATAATTAAGGGAGTATTGCCATCTTAATAACAGTAAGTTTTCCAATTTGCAAATCTGAGATGTCTTTCCATTTATTTAGTTCTTTTTAAATTTCTTTTAATCATGTTTTATAGTTTTCATTATATAAATCTTATATTTTGGGGGCTTAATTTTTCCTATTTTATTCTTTTTGATGCTATTGCAAGTATAATGTTTTACTTAATTTTATTTTCAGGTTGTTTATTGCTAGTATATAGAAACACAACTGATATTTGTATATTGACTTTATATCCTGCAACCTTGCTGAATTTATTAGCTTTAATAGTTTTTACGTGTGAATTTTGTATGGCTTTCTGTGTATAAGATCATGTCATTTGCAAATAGAGAGTTTTACTTATTACTTTCCTATTTCTTGTCTATTTTCCCTGGTTATACACTCATATAAGGTGTTGAATAGAAATGGCAAGAGCAGGCTGAGCACAGTGGTTCATGCCTGTAGCCCTAGAACTTTGGGAAGCTGAGGCAGGAGAATTGCCTGAGGTCAGGAGTTTTTTTTTTTTTTGGAGAGATAGAATCTCACTTTTTCACCCTTGGTAGAGTGCCGGGGTGTCACACACCTCACAGCAACCTCCAGCTCCAGGGCTTAGGCGATTCTCTTGCTTTAAGCTCCGGAGTAGCTGGGACTACTAACTTATTTTTTTTTATTATGATGTGAGGTTTTAAGTTCACTCAAAGATGACTCATCTTTGCATACTACATAACTGTAATGACTAAATCAGATCATAGTGAGATTAAAACGGAGTAAGGACCTCTTGCACACCATTGGAAAATATTATAATTTACAATTTTATAATGCTTGATGTAGCTCATTACTGGAGAACGATTTTGTCTGTCCTTCAGTACTCAGCCTAAATGACCTTCTTCCATTAAATATTTATTGTTACCTAATCAAAAGTTATCTCTTCCTTCTAAATGCTTCCAGGTCTTTATTCTCTTATAATTCCTTCCTTTTATAAAATGTATATGTGCCTTTTTTTAAATTAGTCTGAGTTCTTCGAGGACTGAGAAATCTTTCATATGAAATGTTTCATACATAATAGAGAATTATATAAATATTTTTGAGATAATGGGTGAATGGATGACATTTGAAATGCATTTTATTTGTCCTTTTCCCAGTTCCATAGACCTAAACTTATTTTATCTCTTGTCTGGACAGGATTTCCCCCATTCATTCTTCTTATTTTCTCATCTATTACTTCCATTATCTCTATTTTAGATAGCAAGGTGATCAGCTATATTAGCTCTACTTACTCCACTTATTTTTCTTTATAATCCTTCTTTCACTTCAGATTCCTCTATCATGGCCTTCCTTATTCTCTTTTCTCTCTTTTCTTTGTGAAATTGCCATCTTCATTATGAAACCCTTCTCCATTACTTAAATGGAAAATTATATCTTTGTTCTTTAAATTCAGATTTTTTCTGCTATTACATATTGCTTTATAACTATGAAAGAAAGGATGATATCATTTTTTAATGCCTTTAATGACACTTAGTGACATATTCTCAGTATGTAATAAACTCTCAGCACATATTTTGTCGAAGGGCTGAGTAAATATATTTAAAATTTAGATTTTTTTTCTCTCTTGGAATATTCAAGCAACTCCTGAAATTATACTGATGCTTTCTTTAAAAAAATCAGTCATCTCTTATGAAAGAAGACACTAGTATAGTTTAATTCTCTAGTTTTGGACAGCAGTTTTGTAAGATGAAATCTTCACTTAACATCATGATGTACCTATGTATAAAATTTCACTATTATTCTTTTGTTAGAAAATTTCACTTAACATCATAGTGTACCTATACATAAAATTTCACTATTATTCTTTTGTTACAAGGACACATCCATATTTGAAAATTTGTTTTAGATCTGGCATGCTTTTAGGGTATCACATTAAGAAAAGTGGGAAAATAAAACACAAGATTTTGTTGATTTGTATCATGTTTCAAGTCACTGTGAAACAGAATAGCATGAAATACCAAATGGGTTGGACATAGTAAGCTCTCCCTTGGCTTAATCAGTTATTCATGAAATACCAAGTGGGTTGGATATAGTATAAGCTCTCCCTTGGCTTAATCAGTTATTCATGTTTTAACTTAAAAGTAATGAACACATTCCCTGGAGAACATTGAGGAGACTGGGGAGGAGTATCTCATAATATCCAATAAAGTTGGTTTCCATATTTCCTCAAAGAGGGCAGGAATCATAGTTCTAGGAGATAGATTTATGCCTTTTTCATAGCATCACATTGCTGAGTCACTTTCTATCAGCTAAGATTAAAAATGTCTTTTCCCAGAAGTGAAATATTCTCAACACTTACATTTCAGAGAACAGATAATGTCATTTAGCAATATACCTCTTTATGAAGACCTTTGGACGTCCAGAAATTACTGTTCAGACTTAATGAAAATGGAGTAATTCACTGAAAGTATTGACTTTTAAAAGTTTTTTGTTCTTTCAAGGTGGTTTCCAGAAGTGCAGAATATTTATTACCAAGGTAATAAAAAAAAGCAATTGCCAACTGGTGACAACAGTGCCAAATTGGAATCTTTTTTCAACTGTGCTGCTACACTTATGACTTTACAGCTGCAGGACCTTTGTTTAGTCTCCATGCAGGATTTCACAGACTTGATTGTACAACCCCCAGTGAGTACAATTCAGTTATATCAGTATGCATTTACTCATTTATTTATTTTTAGTTCTTTCAGAGAGGAAAATGATAAAATATCTTTACTAGTGAGAAAGCAGAAAATACATCTTTATACCTGTTATACTTATTTGTTAAAAAGGCTAGTGTTAACCCACACACTTAGAATATGTGATTATTACATTAGGTGAGAATTAGGGAAAATTCACATAATTATAGAATTTGGGTCATGAAGGCTGGAGAAAGTTACAATGAGGAGGCTTTTCTATTTCTGGAAGGGGGTCTTATTACAGTGTAAGCAGGGCCTTTGAATTGGAATCTTCTTGGACTCTTTCTTCCATGATTCTAGAATTCCATTGCTATACATAACATATCCTTGTTTGGGGGAAACCTTGATCCTGTAATTAACCTGTAGGCCCAATGGATACTGAATACAAACAAATCTACCTTGGAATCATTCTCACTCTTTTTAGCAGAGATCCTCTGTTCCCATGTATTCCAATTGGGACTGGTGCACTCCTTGGTCTATCACAATTCATATCTATTTCTATATGTGAAATTAAATATATGTTCATGTATGTAAATTTCTATTTTTTGTAGGAGTCTGTCAGAGCTTTCGAACATCCAGGTTTCATCATGAGGCTGATTCTTGAAAATGACACTATTAAGTTTGAACCTGACTTTAATGACTATATAGAAATCCTTCTAAATGTTTATGATGTCATGATTAAAGCTGTCAGTTTTGTGCCAAGAGTTGAGACAAAATTGTATTCCAAGTGGGTAAGTAAGAAGACTAAGATTGCTTGAATTTGCATAATGATATTCACTTCAAGTACCTTCTGAAAGGTGTAGATAGGTATCCTGTGCTTCACGGAATATGAATGACCTGGTAACATTGGCTTACAAGAAAAGTTTTGCTATAAAAAATACCATTTCCCCATTACCTTCTTTTAAGATATAGGTATCTACTTTCCTAGTCTAGTCTTTAATTTGCCTTAGCTGAAAACTTTCTGAGGGGAAGGAGTTGAAGCTGTGATTGGTTCTGAGGCAGTCCATGAATGTTTGCTGTGGCTCTCATAACATTTTCTGTAGCATTCATCCTTTGCTAAATATCCATCTTACTTTTCCAGCTCTGTAAAACTGTCCTTCAACTGATTACTCTCCTCATACACTGTTCCATACTGAACTCCTGTCATTGTATTTTCAACTCACAGATCCTATCTATGACATTTCAGCAGTAGTTATTCCTGTCCATTATATGAAACTTGCATGTCTGAAAATTCTCTAAATTTTAAGTTGAGTTTTGTAAGTCCAATCAGTTGCTTTCTTATTCTTTTTTATTTTTAAAATAGTTTACTAATAGTTACTAAAATAATTATAGGAGACTAGTGCATAAAGGTTTAAATAGAAAAGTTAACACCAGTATAGTTACATCCCATGCTTTTTTAATGTATAATTTATGGAGTACAAACACAATTTTATTACATGCATAGATTGCGTAGTGGTAAAGTCAGGGCTTTAAGATGTCTGTCACCCACATAATATACATTGAACTCAGTAAGTAGGTTCTCATCATTCACTCCCCTCTCAATCCTCACCTTACTGAGTCTTCATTGTCTATAAGTTCACTATATCCATATGTACACATATTTATCTTTTTGTATCTGCTTTTTCACTAAAAATAATGATCTCCAGTTTTATCTATTTTGCTACAAAAGACATGATTACTCTTTTTTTTAATGATGGCTGAGTATCATTCTATTGTGTATACATACCACATATTCTTTATCCAATCATCTGTTAATGGATGCTTAGGTCGATTCCATATCTTTGCTGGGTGTTGTAAATAGTGCTTCAATAAACAAAGAAGTGCAGCCAGTCCTAAGGAATAGAATGTTATGAGAACCTTTAAGCTCTCCTCCAGGGCTCCTTCCCATTCACATCGATGTCCTTCCATTTTCTAGCCAAAGAATCATAAACGTTAGAGTATTATTCATGATTTTTAAAAATAGAGTTACTGCATGTCTGAATATTCCTAAATAGTTTTTATTTAGTTTTTCCATGTCTATATATAAATCAATTCATTTTATAAGTAATCTCTGATTTGCTTATTTCGCTTAACGTTATAATTGTGAAATAGTCCATGTTGAAGACATTACCAATGAAAATTGAGCTTCTCATTTTTTGTTATTTTATTTTTGTTTTCTAGAAATTCCATAATATTTTTCAAATAGGACTGGTCATTTTTTATACTCTTTTATATTTAGTCATATATTCTGAAGAAGTTTGTACTTTTCTTTAGACACATAAAATATTTTAAATATTCTATATCCAATAATTCTAGTGTCTATGGTCTGTGATGATCTGATTCTGCCATTTGCTGACTTTTGGTCCTGGTGGCTTATTTCCCTGGGAACTTTTCCTTTATTATTATGCTTATTCTTGCAAGAACTTTATGAAGGAATAAGTCTTTGAGGCTTTGGTTTAAGTTGTTTCTTTGGAATTTGTATGTTTTCTTGAGTGTGCTTCTGAGACCAACTGCCATTTTAAGCTAAATTCTTGCTTAGTGATTTCATGGAGAACATTGGCAGTGTTGAAAATGCCATATTAGAATAAGCTTGTGGTTACAAATTCTTTGGCAACTCTCTTTTTTTCCCATTGAGAAATAAGGCAAAACCAGGACATATCCCTTACTTTTCTCCCTTTATTCAAAGATTTTGTCACCTTTTAAGATTCTAACGTTTTTGCTCCTTAGAAGCTTCACTTTGAGGTTGAGTCATATTTTAGCTTTCTTGAATTTATGTGAGATGTCAGTTATGACTTCCTACATTGTTCAGGTTTGAGCCTTTGTTCCCTGGCAGCCTCCATGCTCTCCCACTCCAAACACCACCTTACTGGAGACTAGCTTAAACCACCAGGGATGAGCAGCATCTCCGAAGGCAGCTGCTCAGTTCTGCACACAATGACCTCTCTCAGTTCATGCATTCTCATATTTTGGCTGCTTACACTTTCCCTTATTCTTGCTTCCTTAGCTATATATTGTAAGAGATAATTTTTTAAAAAATTCCGGCATGTTCATGTGTTTAAAAGTAGGTAGTTGTTTTTGAAATGTCTAGTCCTCTTACTGCCATGAAGAGAAGTTGCTCAAGAAATATATTATTTACTTTGTCTTTTATGTAATTCCAATTTATTGCTTGCATTCTTTTCTATTTACAGCCTGCCTTTAATCAAGAATAATTGGAGGGCACTTATGAAATAGACAAATATAACAAGTTAATGAGATAAGAATTACTAGCTAAAGTTCTAAGTAGAGAAAAGTGATTATTATAATCATCCAAATGAATACAGTTGCTATGACTTTATGGTTACAAAATATGGATCTAAGCTTCCTTCCTGGTTTCTAAAATAAAAAAAAATATGACAAATTTTAATTATAATTGAAACAGGGAATTTAGTCTTCTCAGAAACAGAGTGGTATTTTTTCTGGTGTTAAGTTTAGCTTAAAGAAGCCTCCTTATATACTTTAAGATTGGTCTGAAGGTTGCATTGTACATAGTAAACTATAAACTGTGATCTAACCGACTCTTACAACAAATAGCCAAGTCTTAGCCAATCAAAGGTGCTTACTTCAACCACTCACAGAAGGCCAACTGTGCAAACCATGTTCAAATAAGGGAAACACTGACCTATAACCAATCTAGCTATTTCTGTACCCAATTTTGGTTTCCACAGGTCATTTTTCTTTTTTCTGTCCATAAATATTCTATGACCACATGACAGCACCACTAAATCTATTTTGGTTTGGGAGCTATCTGATGCTTAAAGCATTCTTTGCTCTGTTAAATTCTATTAAATTTGATTTGTCTTACGTGGTTTTTTGTTTTTTTCTTTTTTGGTTTGGTTTTGGTTTTTGCTACTGGGGCATTAAACATGGGGTAATGGTTCTGAATCCTGTGTATCAGCATCACCTGGTGACATTATAAAAATACAAATTCCACATGTTCTCTCTTATAAGTGGGAGCTAAATAGTGGGCATATGTGGTCAGAAAGTGGCATAATGGGTGTTAGAAACTAAGAAGAGGAGAAGTTGTGGGGTGAGGGATATGAAAGCACCTATCATGTACAATAGATTCAGGATTCTGGTGACAGGGGCACTAAAAGCCCTGACTTTAGGCGAAAAAACACTTGTACCCACTAAATCTTTTGAAATAAAAAACGTAATCCCACTCCAAATTCCAGGAATCACCATTACCACTATCTCTTGCCCAGAGAGATGCAGATCCACAACCACAAAGTTAGTACTCAAATGTCAGTGCTGGTAAAATATCCCTAGATGATTTTGGCAGTCAAGTTTGGAAATGGTAATATGTAGAGTATCTTGAATCAGGTAATTAAACATAGTCTCCATGATCTTTGACAGCATCTGCCCCAGTGGAATTCATTATAGCTGTTCCTCATTACAGCCTTTCATAGAAACAGAAAGTGAATTAAGATACTTTTTTTTTCATGGAAGGCTAACATGCAAGAGGCTAGTGTTAGTTTAAGCATGTCACTGTCTTGTGATCTAATTTGATAGGCTTTTAAATACCTGAGGTGTCACATACAAAAGATCATTTCTCTTAACTCTTGATAGGAGCCAATTAGAATCCACATCAAAATGCAACTTTCTAAGGTAGTGATGAAGACATGGTATCCAATTCTGCTTAGAAAGATAGATGTAGGGGCAGCGCCTGTGGTTCGAAGGAGTAGGGTGCCAACCCCATATGCCAGAGGTGGTGGGTTCAAACCCAGCCCTGGCCAAAAACTGCAAAAAAAAAAAAAAAAAGAAAAGAAAGATAGATGTATAAGCTTTAGAAATTAGACTTCTAATAAAATTAAGAAATATTCTACAATGAATATTAATGAGCTTCACATGAGAGCTAGTAATTTCACATTAAACATTGTCCTTGATATAGATTACTTTATCCTAAAATTTGTGTTGTCAGAAAAGATGACAACAAACATCTCGTGATCCCAGGAATGAAGGTGGTAGGATTCACTGAAATGCCCACCAGAGGCTTAGCAGGCAAATGCCTCCCTGGGTAACTGAACAAATTACCTGGCTCTCTAAAGAACTATTTGATTTTATCAATTTGAATGCTATAGGATATTCACTACAGATTATGATTTTTGTTCATTGCAGTTAAAAATACCTTCTTCTAAATGACAGGTAGAGCATATGTATTTTTAAGAATAACTTGGCTTAGGTAATAAGCCAGTTAAGTACATTTACTTGTTTTATTACTTGAAAGGAAAAATAACAGGCTATTAAGATTTATTTGCTTTTTAAAATTGTTGTCTGGTCCATTCTTACTCACCATTATTATAATTGTGATAGAAGAATTGCAACTAAGAATGTTTGTCTGCTCTAGTTGCTGTTTACAGAATTAAATATTAAAGGTCAATGAGTAAGGGAATAATCATTGCTTTTTTTTTTAACATGTATTTTATTATTCTTCATTACATTATTCTCCCCCACCCCCCAGTGGTAAGACAGAATTTATTTACAGAAAAGAATACAGAAAACACTAAAGCTCCTGGTAGAGGGAGAGATTTCTAGTGGGGAGAGAGAAGCTCTCTCTGTTTCTCTCCCGGTCTTTCCCCATCTCCTCCTTCAGGCCTTTAGTCTCAGGGTATATATAGGTGTATGGGTTCCTTGACCAGGAAATGAATGAATACAGTCCCTTCATTAATGTATCAATAAATGGATACAGTCCATTCATGGAATTGAGGCCTAGGAAATTCACAAGAAATTGACCTAGGCATAGGAAATGGGGGTTCCACAGTTAGTCCTAAGTGTGAAGTGAAGGAGACACCAAGGCACAGGTGTCTCCTCAGCAGTTGTCCAGCCTTTTTGGCAATTGGAGCCTCTGTTGGAGGTTGGAGGTCCCCCTCCTTGCCTGTCATCCAGCCCGCTGGCTCTTTAGCTGGCTGCCGCACCACCGACACTGCCAAGGAGGAGGCGGCAGGTCTGCCAGCCCCGCTGATCCGGCTAGGGCGCCAATTGTCCTGCATCAATTCTCCCTCTCTGAGTAGAAACTCCAACTGCTGTTAGGGAAAAGGGGCGAAGACTCGATCTAACTGCTTCCTGCTAAATCGGGCGATGTTCGATATTAACAGGATTAGAGAGAAGTACAGAAAAGATTGCTCCAGTGTCCAAAAGAAATGTTAGAAGGGGGCAGTTAGGGTTTCTCCAGAGGGAAAGTGATACAGGGGTTCATGGACTGGAACCATCTTTATTGCGTATGGCTTGATGACATTTCTGGAAAACATAAATCTGATTAGTGTAATTAGTAATAGGCAAAGGTAGAACAGCGTCAGGTCAGAAGCACTTATTCAATGATGCTAAAAGAAAACCATATTAGTGTTTTTCTTGCTGTTTCCTAAATAATAACTTCAAACTTTCTTTTGGCTCACAAGTGTA
>CAUYON010083526.1:0-10707 GCA_963573935.1 Arctocebus calabarensis
TAGTGATCAAGGAAATGCCATGAAGGATATCTGTAACAGTATGATCAAAATATTTCTGAATGTATATGAATCGTGCCCTGTGATTGCACCAATGTACATAATTATGATTCAATAAAATTATTTAAAAAAAAAAAAAAAAGATGGTGGAGTGGGATTAAGTCAGAATGAATGACTCAGCACACAGGTTTCCAAGGTGTGGTCTTCAGAGCTGTAGCAGCAGCATTGCCTGGGAAATTGTTAGACATGAAGATTCCCAGGACCACGCCAGACCTGCTGGATCAGAAACTCTGAGGTAGGGCCTGGGCAGCATGTGTCTTACCAAATCCTCCTGGTGATTCTGAGCTTAAGCATCTTGTGAAATTTCTTTTCCTATTAGCTACAACTTTTATTATGCCCTACGCTATGTTGGCTCAAGGCCTTATGTTTTGACAGGGAGATGGTTCTACTTACTCTGCTTAGATAACATTTTATTATGAAATAAATCTTAGATACAAAATATATTTAATATATGTGTAAGATTAAAAAAAAAGAATAAAATCAACTTTTGTGCTCCTAACACCCAATTTAGGGAGTAGAATGTTACTAGTACTTTAGAACTTTCTGTTGCATTTTTTTTTTTTGCGGGGGGGGGGGACTGGAGCCTCATTCTGTCACCTGGGGTAGAGTGCTGTGTGTCATGATGGGTCACAGCAACCTCAAACTCCTGAGCAGCCTCTCAAGTAGCTGGGAGTGTGTGCCACCACACCTGGCTAATTTTTCTATTTTTAGTAGAAACAGGGTCTCACTTTTGTACAGGCTGGTCTTGAACTCCTGAGCTCAGGCGATCTACCTGCCCCAGTCTCCCAGAGTGCCAGGATTACACTGTAAGCCACTGTGCCTACTGTTTTTTAGCGTAAAGGACATTAGGAAGTGAAATATTATTTTTATAAAATCTCTCTTCCTTTTTATTATTTCAGATTCCATAGTATTAATTAGACTTAAACCATTTCGAGGTTGAAACATAGCTTTAATTGAATGCATAACTTCCCATTTGAGTTCTCATTTATAGTGTTCTTATCCTCATTAAAATTCTATATGACTCATTCTTTCCTTAAAAAATTGTGTTATTTTATAAACTTTAGAATCCAAATTATTGGTTAGTTTCAAAATTGAAACATATTTCTTTTAATTATCTGTAGCTTTTGACTTTTGTTGTAATTCATTGTGTCCTTGTTAAAATTCTATGATTCAGTTTTTTCCTTTTTTTTTGTTTTTTTGGTAAAAATGTCTGTTACTCAGGCAAAGACTGATTAAACTAGCTGTACAGGCATTAAAAGTTAATGCCTTTGTTTTATTTTTACCCATATATCAGTAGTTACCATGGTTACTGAGAAGGGTTCAGGTAGTGCCAACTTGCAGATGTGCTAATATGTTTTCTCTGGCTCAATCTCTCAGTTACTATAAAATTACTGTAGCTAGTTTTTAGGGAAAGCATTTTTTTTAAAATACCAGGTTAATTTGGGGGCATTTATCATCTTTTATTTTATATTCTTAATTCAACTAACTCACTCATTAAGAGCACTGTTGTATATGAAGGGAGGCAGAACATGGTGACCAACACAGAGGCGAACCCACCGGAATGGTCATCCTTCTTTCCTCTCTGTTTGTACATTTATTTGGTTTTGTTAATAATCACCTCATTTAAAAGGTGAGGTAGGACCACATTCTCCAAGTCTTTGTGATCTTAATGTTGGCCTTTGACTTGCTTTGGTTGCAAGCAACAGAAACCAACTAGATAAATGGGTATTTCATGGACCCTAGGGCAGGGATACAGCTGGAACCGAGGACTTGAATACTTCAGAACTTTGTGTTCTTTAGTGGTTTCTCATGATTCTTTATTTTCTTTTAATGTGGTAAAATATACATAGTGTAAAACTTATCATTTTAACCATTTTTAGTATACAGTTCAGTGGCCCTAAGTTCATTGACATTGTTCTATGATCTTCATCATCATTCATCTCTAGAACTTTGTCATCTTTTAAAACTAAAACTCTATACCTCTTAAGAACTCCTAATTTCTCCCTTCCCCTAGCAACAGCAACCAACCTTTTACTTTCTATCTTTATGAATTTGACTATTCCATGTACCTTATATAGATGGAATGACACAATATTCTTTATTTTGTGCTGGTTTATTTCACTTAGCATAGTGTCTTAAAGGTTCATCCATGTCCTAGCATGTGATGTATCAGAATTTCCTTCATTTTTTTTTTTTTTATTGTTTGGGATTCATTGAGGTTACACTGATCACATTCGTTAGGTAAAGTCCCTCTTACCAAGGTAAAGTCCTGCTCCCAAGAGTTGTGCCATAGACGATTACCCCCCCATCCTTATTCCATTGTATGTTTGTTCATTCCTCCACTGATGGACATTGGGGATACTTCTGTCTTTTATTTTAAATAATGCTGCTATAAACATGGGCATACAAATCTTTCTTTCTCTCTTTTTTTTGAGGCAGAGTCTCTGTTGGTTGCCTCAGGCCAGAGTGCCATGGCATCAGCCTAGCTCACAGCAACCTCAAACTCCTGGATTCAAGTGATCCTTCTGCTTCAGCCTTCTGATCAAATATTTGAGTTGCTGCTTTTAGTCCTTTTGACTACAGAGCCAGGGGTAGAATCATTGGATCATATGGTAACTCTATGTTTAATGTTTTGAGGAATTGCCGTATCATTTTCCACAGTGCACCATTTTACCTTCCCATCAGCAATGCACAAGTTCTTTAATTCCTCCACATCCTTGCCAACACTTGATCTTTTCCTTCTTTCCTTCCTTATTGCATCCCTCCAGCCCTCCCTTCTTTCCTTTTTCTTTCTGTTTGGTAGTGGCCATTCTCATGGGTGTGAAATGGTACCTCATGGGGTTTTGACTTGTACTTCCCTAATAGCTAATGATGTTGAGTATCTTTCCATGTGTTCATTGGTATTTGTACATCTTCTCTGGAGAAATATCAATGCAAGACCCTTGGCCAGTTTTTAAATGGCTTAAAACCAATAGCATCCATTTATGCCATCTCTCACACTTCTCACACCTAGAAGGGTAATTGGGCTGAGCTAGGCATTTCTCCTCTGGGTTGCTCACGTGTACACAGTCACACTGGGGCTGGAGCTGGAGCTATCTGAAAGGATTTCTCACATGCCTGATGGTTGATGCTAGCTGTCCACAGGGACCACAGCAAGGGCTGTTGCTAGAATCCCTATGGGTAACCTGTCCATGTGGCTTGTGCTTCCTCACAGTATGGCAGCTCTGCTCAAGGGCAAGCCTCCCAACTAACTGCCTGTTATGATGCATCTTGAGAAGTAACACAACATCATTGCCTTTGCATCTAATTTATTAGAAGTAAGTCAACTTAGGCCAGTCAACATTGAAGAGGAGATGAATTCAACTCCATCTTTTGGTGGAAGGAATGTCAAAAAATTTTTCATATATGTTTTAGAAACATCACAGGTAGTTAGAGAAGATCTCTCAAAATAGAAACTCCTATGAAGAGGAAGAAGTTTTGTACAGGTCTTGAGAAAGTAGGTTGTAAGCAAAGAGAATGAGATCAAACTTTAAAGTGAAAGTGCATTTGGCTTAAGAGAGAATTGTTAGCTAAGTAAGGACTTTGGCTTTTATTCTGAGAAGGGAAGCCTTTGGAGAGTTCTAAAAAGAGATGTGAATCATCTTGGAGAGATGTCAGACTGGACCTGCAGTGTGCAAAGTAGTGACAAATTCCTTTGCACATGTCTTAATCATGTTGTTTGTTCTCTTTGTTATTGCTGTTGAGTTGTTAAGAGTTCTTTATGTAGTCTGGATATTCATCCCTTATCTGATATATGATTTTCAAATACCTGATAACATTTTGTGGGGTGGAGTTGCTTTGCCACTCTGTTGATAGTATCGTTTGATGTGTAAAAGTTTTGAATTCTGATGAAGTCCAATTTATCTATTTTTCATTTTGTTGCCTGTGCCTTTGATATCATATCCAAGAAATACTTGCCAAATCCAATATCATAAAGCTTTCCCTTGTTTTCTTCTAAGATTTTTATAGTTTTAACTCTTACATTTTGGTTTCAGATAGATTTTGAATGTAAGGTATGAGTTAAGTGAAAGGCCCAACCTCATCCTTTTGCATGTGACTATCCAGTTTTTCCACCACTATTTGTTGAAAAGATTGTCCTTTTCCTGTGATTTTTGCCTTCAAAGACAAGCATCCTCTGCATCTTAGGTTCACATGGTGGAAGAGAGAGCTCCTGAAGGTATATATTATTTTTCTAGTCAATTGAACAGAGATTATAATTCTTTCTTGTTCCAGTTCTACATATTGTTATCTCCATGGAGCACTTATTAACATAGTGTCCAGAGGGCTGAGCCCACCCGACTGCTGGGAACTCCCTGCAAAACTCATTAATACAACAAATATTTATCAAGCATGTCCCAAGGTAACTAGTGGTGTTGTTCTTGTCACAGGGATCCAGCAGTAAACAAAGAAATTTCCCTGCCCTCAGGAACTTTTATTCTAATAGTCATTGAAGTGGAGAAGAAAGGATAGCTTTAGAGAGTGGGGGTTAGAAACACAAACCAATAGATTTCCACTAAAATTAGTAAACAATGATCTTGTGCCACTCTGCCTCAGTGAGCAGGTCTGTACAAACCTACCCTCACAGTCCAAAAAACCTGAGATGCTGAAGAAAGACGCTGACAAATCCAGTTTCTCAGAAAGAAACACTTAATTTCTCTTGTATCCCCAGACAAGAACTTATATATACCACAGGGAAGGAATGTGTAGGACAACTGAAGTCAAGCCCTCAGGGAAAGGCAAGAATTAGTGTAAGGGCTGGATTTACAATAAGCGAAAGTAGAAATCTTAGTGGGATTCCTGGAACTAGGATTAATCAGAAATCAAATGGTGATTAGGCTCCATCCAAGATGGAGTTTCTTTAGCCTTCACAGCCATTTGTATCTGTGCCAAGAAATGTTCGTGTTCTAATTATGAATTTCTCTTAAAAGGAGCATTGATTTGACAGATAAGTTAATCCAGGTTATATTTTATGCTACATAAACATCATTTGTAAATGAAAAGAACAATTTTTATAAGGTAGAATAAAATAAATTTTAACAAGAGTAAGGCAGAATGATTGGGTCCCACTGAACAATTAATTTTGAGAGAAGTTAATTTCAGATGGAGAAAAGTCACAAGGATGAGAGCATTTCAGTACCCTGGGTGATCAGTGGAGCTATGAAAAGCAGGGAAGGGAGGAAGTCATGCTTGCCTGAGAGAACTATTTGAGCAGAAAGAGGCATGGGGACATGAAAATGGGTTGTGTGTTTGGGTGCCATGTCTGTCTGAGAGGTGCACACATTTGTCTGAGAGGTCCTCAAAGGATCTCTAAGATAGCTCAAAGGTAGTCCCAGAGGACATTGTTTTTCTTGTTAAGAAGGTTTACAGGTTGGAGAAAAGGGAACACTTCTACATTGTTGGTGGGAATGCAAACTAATACATTCCTTTTGGAAAGATATTTGGAGAATACTTAGAGATCTAAAAATAGATCTGCTATTCGAGCCTATAATTCCTTTATTAGGTATATATCCTGACGGCCAAAAATCACATCATAATAAAGATATTTGTACCAGAATGTTTATTGCAGCCCAATTCATAATTGCTCAGTCATGGTAGAAGCCCAAATGCCCATCGACCCACGAATGGATTAATAAATTGTGGTACATGTATACCATGGAATACTATGCAGCCTTAAAGAAAGATGGAGACTTTACCTCTTTTGTGTTTACATGGATGGAGCTGGAACACATTCTTCTTGGCAAAGTATCTCAAGAATGGAAGAAAAATTATCCAATGTACTCAGCCCTAATGTGAAGCTAATTTATAGCTTTCATATGAAGGCTAAAACCCAATTATAGCACAGGAATACAGGGAAAGGGGAAAGGGAGGGGAGGGGAGAGGATGGGTGAAGGGAGGGCAATTGGTGGGAACACACCTACGGTGCATCTTAGCAGGGTACTAGTGAAACTTGTTAAATGTAGAGTATCAACGTCTTTATATAGTGATCAAGAAAATGCCATGAAGGCTATCTGTAACAGTACGATCAAAATATTTCTGAATATATATGAAGCACATCATGCCCTATGATTGCACCAATGTACACAATTATGATTCAATAAAATTATATTAAAAAAAAGATGGAGACTTTCCATTAGCAGTTTTCAAGTTGTAGGTCGTGACCCACAGGAAGTGTATTACAGGGTCATGGCATGAGCTAAGTTGAGAACCACAGCTTTCCATCTTTTATATTTACCTGGATGGAGTTGGAACATGTTCTTCTTAGTAAAGCATTTCAAGAATGGAAGATAATGTCTCCAATGTATTCAATATCATAATGAAATCAATATATAATCACCTACATATTTATATGAATAATAAAACAAAACTATAGTCCAGAAAGGATGGAAGAGGAGAGAGGGGGAGTCCAGGAGGTGGGAGGGTATTTGATGGGACTTCTTCACCTAATGTGCATAAATGTGCATAATGCAATGGTACACTTCAAAACTATTAAGAGTAAATGTTTTACCACAACAAATAAGTGAGGTGATGGTTATGTTAACAAGTTTGATGTAAGCTTTTCACACTGTATATCAAATCAGCACATTTACCCCATAAATACATTAATGTACACAGTTATGATTTTAAAAAGTTTTTAAAAATTCCTGTGAACTTAATTGTTACATAGGATTGCCAATTTCATATACCTCTGAGGTAGGATAGTGAAGATGTATTGCTAGCTTTTCAAGCTGAAAGAAATCTGTTTCTGTTAGCTGGGCATACTTGAGGCTGAGACAAGAGGATCACTTGAACCCAAGAGTTTGAGATTGCTGTGGTCTATGATGATGCCACAGTACTCTACCCAGGGTGACAGAATGAGACTCTGTCTTAAAAATCAATCAATCAATCAAATTCAACTTTCTGGTGGGCCTTATTGACAGGGATGGGACATAAAAGCATTTGCATGATCAATAGTTTCAATATCAGGTATCACAGGATTGTTAAGTTGCTCAAAGAATGAAAATGCATTTGGTGTAGTAAATGCAATTAGAGTCACTATCTGGTTAAGCTTATGAAAATTCTGTCATTTTCCATAATTTTGGTTTGTTTCTAATTATTTGTTGAACTTGTACATTTGTTCATGTATGGTTTTCCTGATTTCATTTCGTCTGTGCTCTTTTGCTGCTCAATAAGCCACTTCTAGATGATGAATTTGAATTGTCAGGCAGTTTGTGGATCTCTATTTCTTTAGGATTGGTTACTGGTGCTTTCTTTTTATTCCTTTGGTGGAGTCATGTTTCCCTCACTGTTCATAATCCTTGTGGCCATTTATTGGTGTCTGTCCATTTGAAGAAACAAATGCTCGCCTATACTGATTTTGGTAGAAAAAACCCTTTGTCAATTAGCTTGTTCAGAAATTCTGGTGGTCTATCTGGCAAGGTCCACAGTCTTGCTGTCAGAGTCCATGGGTGGGCTCATGCTTGGGTAAATAGGTGAGTGGAACTTGACCAGGCCCATGGCAGCTGGCCTTGCACTTGGATTCACTGAGGTAAACATGTCAACTGAGTCTGAAATTTGTGTTTTCAGGGGCCAATATGGTACTGGGATAGGCCTTGAGCCTGACTCGTCAGGGAATTATCTAGCACTGGGGCCTTGTCCATGAAGATAGGCTTGGAGCCTGAGACTATGGGTTCCTGTTCTCATGCTGGGGTGGGCCTAGTGACTGAGTTTATGGGAATAGACCTGGATTTTGAATCTGTAGGGGCTGACCTAGAGCCTGAAATGCATGGGTGTTTCTGGACCTTGGATATATCAAGGCTGGCTTAGAACTGAGGTCTATTGAGGGAAGTCTAAACTTTGGGTCTGGTGGAATGGGCCTGGATTCTGAGTCCACTGGAGCTTGGGACTTTGGGAACTAGCCTGAAGTCTGGATATGCACTGGATGACCGGAGTCTGTGGGCACTGGTCTGATACTTGGATCTTCAGGGGGCATCCCAATGTTAAACCATAAGTGCTGGCTTTGATCCTAGGGCCATGAGGTCTGGTTTGGAGTGTGGGTCTACAGGGGTAGGTCTGGGTTCTGGGGCCATGAGGTATGATCTGATGTTGAGTTTCAATGGAGTGGGCATGGTTCAGAGTTTGATGCAAAGTTCAGTGTTCACTTCATTCTCTGGGCTGTGCCTGGTGATGTGGGTAATGTGAAATTGTTCTTTACCCTCTTCAATGTGAGTTTTTCTTATTTATTACTTCCCCTGGAGCTGTAACCTGTGCCCTCAATTCCTTAGCTCTTGTCAAAGTATTTTTTTGTGTGTGTGTGTGTTGTGAATATTTGTTTAAATTGATGTTTTTGCAAGGAAACTAGCACTAAAATGCCCTATTCCACCATCTTGCTACCAGAAGTGTGAATCCACTGTCATTCTCCATGACTCAGGTCAATTAAATAGAGATGTGGTGAGACCAACCATCCCTGCATCTTATAAGTCCTTGATAGTGACACTAATAATCTCTCCAGAAATGCAATATTGCTTTTGGCTTACTATTTTCCTAGGTAGAGGCAGTTTTAGTGGCTCTCATTCCATGGATCAGGGAACCAATTTGGGGATTCTACCAGCTACTGAGTATGTCTATTCCAATTCTACATTCTAGAACTGCAGAAATAATCACAGGTTGGGTTTGGGGACCCGCTGAACTCATCATGAGATGGAGCTAAAACTATGTTGATCACCTGACCTCTATATGCTCCTACTCTGATGGACCACAGTGATATTTTGAGTCTCTGGAAATTTAGGGTCAGTTTAGATCCACTCTCCAATAATCCCCAGAAGGTAGGGTAATTTACTTTTCTCCAGCATACGACTTACTCTGGTTAAAGGCCATACATTCCTTTGGGGAAGGCTAAGAGAAAGATTAATAGTATAAATTTTTAGCACCAGGGTATTTCTTAAAGGGGGCCTGGTCTTCCCTTCACCCTAGGGCTTCTGGGTCTGTAATTTGGCTCAAATCTTGGAACTGACTAAGAGGTTATGTGTCTCTATTTTCATGGTTCAAGTATGACTTTTATTTGCTTGACCTACAACTTTTCTGCTTATATGGATCAAATAAGAATTCAGTAGGTTTCCTATCTACATCACTTTTAAGAACACCATGATCAATGCCATACATTTGTGTAGTCAGACTGTTCTGATTGCTGCTTTGACTCTTGTTCATTATGGTAACCATAACTAGCCTTGCCTTTGTCAGTCAAATGCCATCACTAGGCTTCTGTCATCCTGGGCCCAATTACTCATATTGTATTTTGGTTTCACAACTCAGTGACTGCAATTCTTCTTTAAGTCCTGGCCTACAGAGAAGAGCAGTCACAGAGCTCAAGGATGGTTATTCAAAGTGTGTAGGAATAATATTGAGTTTTTTAAATATAAAATTATCATAGGATAGCTAACCTTCGGAAGAATAGACAGTGTATCTCAAATTCCTTCATTACAACACTGGAATTCTCCACAATGGATGGTAGTATTCCACTATTTAAATGAAATAGTGATTGTTTTTATCACTTTGTAAAACAATTAAACAGCATTACCTTAATTTGAAACTTCCTTTCTATACATTTCCTTTTCTTTTTTTTTAGCTATCAACACCTTATACTTTATATAATACACTCACATTTACACACCAATTTCATGTTTACAAGTACAAAAGGCAAAGAACTGCATAGAAGCTAAGCAATGGCATCTTCGACTACATTCAACAATATTAATACTGCTATCCCCATTCCCCGTTTTCCAAATCCAGAGGAAATGGTAAATGCCACCCCATACATGGACTCCACTTTTAGAAGTTGGAGACTCTGTGTAGTTCGGCACAGGTCTGGGCTTCTACAGAGCTGAAATGAGATTTCATCGTGTTCCAGGCCAAATCAGCCAGAAGAAAGTCATCCATTGCTGTTTGAGTTTCATTGCTCGTGAAGAACAAGCTCCCCAGCGTTTCAAAACCAAAACTCATGGTCTGTGTCTCTGTGATGTTCAACTGAACCTTACTTTCCAGAGCAGGTATGTTTTTAGCAGTGCAAATTCCTTCAGTTTGGGTCTCGGTGTCAGATGAGTCAGTACTCATGGAAAAGCTGGAGTGTTTCAGAATATTCCCCAGAGGCAGATGAGGGCTACTGTCTAAGAAGAAGTTTAAGTCTGTCTGTGTCTGTGTGTCAAACATCTCAAGGACTAAGAAGCTGGAATTTCCCCTACACCCATAGGACGGAGCAGAGGTGTCTGCGAGTAAGAAGTCAGTCTGGGTCTCTATGTTCAGCGATTCCAAGACTGGTTCAGTGTTCATGGTGCTAAGTTCACTCTCTTCAGTTTGAGTCTGGATATTTGAGGCTGAAAAGAACTCTTCAATGTCAAAATCTATTCCGGGATTCTGAACTGGGCCAGATGGGAGCTGGGGGTCAGATCCAGGATTCGTGTCAGACAAAAGGCTACGATTACCCAATGTCTGACCAGGTAGATTACTTGACAAGATGTTTTCTAAATCACTTAATAGATCCATGGTTTGGGTCTGATTATCTGTCATATTCTGTGAAGGAAGCATACTGTTCTGTGCACTGAAGTTGATAATTGGAGCAGATTTCTCAACATCTTGATT